>CABHPP010131477.1:0-11599 GCA_902168425.1 Peromyscus attwateri | reverse complement strand
CTCCCGAGTGCTGGGATTAAAGGCGTGCGCCACCACCACCCGGCGCCTGTTTTTTTTTTAATGAGAGGCAAAAAGGAGTAGATGCAAATAGGAGGGCATGTGGAGAGGGACTGGGAGGTGGGGGAAACCATAGTCAGAATATATTATGTGAGGAAAAAAATATATTTCAATAAAAAGGAAAAAGAAATAGAATTGAGTTTTGCATTCTTAACGTGCTATATAAATTAATATATAAATTATTGTATATAATATAAAATATTATGTGTGCATTTAAATTAATAAATGGAAATTATTATGATGATGTTTTTAGAGAATAAGCAAATGTTTTGAAGAACTGTTCTAGCAGTTGCCCTAAGTGCTTTGTCAGGATTTTCATAATCCCTTTGTTAAACTTACCAGATTCAAAATGATAAAATATAAAACATTTGGAAAGTAATAAATGTGACATCCACCAAATAAAACATGAGATTCTACTAAGTACAGAGACTTGTCATCAGTTCCTAGCTTAAAATTGTTGTTCAGATGTAAATGGAAAGATGCAACAGCAACTTCAAAGGTTGTAGGTGCCTAGTCCTTCCCTTTAAGTTCGCACACGTATGTGCGTACACATGTCAAGGGACTCCTAGGAGTGTGTCTGTCTGTTGATGTGTAAATATTGATTGTGGATGGAGGTATGACTGTTACTTTTTCTAGACTTAAATATAGTATCCTTTCCATATATAGTAGAATTAATGTATTTATGACTATTTGTATTGTAAATTATTGTTATTTACTAAAACATAATTTAAATTACATGCACAACATTATTTAGAATGATCTGAAACATAATGATTTACTCATGGGTTCTGATTAAAGTATGAATGAATAAAAAATATTTAAGAACTATCTTATGTTGTGGTCATTTACTTTTAATTTAGGAGGGACTCCAAAAAGTGGTAACAAGAACAAGAATAAGATAATTAAATAAATAACCAAATAGGTTGTGAATTAGCAACTTTGTAAATATTGCTGGAGAATAAGATTGTTAAACAGTTTTCAACTCAATTTAGCTCCAAGAAATCTTATATATACCTGACCACATATAAATCATTTTTGAAGCTTCAAGAAAGGACATGTTTTCTATTGTCCTAAAATGCCTTGATCTTGTTTGAGCTTAAGGTTTTGTTTTTACTGACAGAAGTAATCTCACTTCCTCAATGAAATATGGCTGCAATAAAGAGAAGCACACTTATAGTAAAACGTTATACAATTAATGAATAATGTAGTTTGATAGGAAGACACAATATGAAGATTTATTTCTAAAGAGGCATTTTATTTAACTTCTGGAGTGAGAAACTGTCAAATCTCACCATGCAAAATCTCAATAAAATTAGTTCTATGATCTTTTCCTGAGGTGCCAAGTATTAGAACATAAGTATTCTTGCTATATTCAAGTGAGATAAAAAAATTAGTGTGTGAACCTTATACTACTTAATATTAACGAATCTATTAGCATCTTTGTGTACAGTTAAAAGAAATACCTTAGAGAAAACGACTTAATGAAAAGAGTAGATTTCTATACGTCAAAAATATTTCTTGGGCTGGAGAGATGGCTCAGAGGTTAAGAGCACTGGGAGCACTGGCTGCTCTTCCAAAGGTCCTGAGTTCAATTCCCAGCAACCACATGGTGGCTCACAACCATCTGTAATGAGACCTGGTGCCCTCTTCTGGCCTGCAGGGATACGTGCAGGCAGAACACTGTATGCATAACAAATAAATAAATCTTTAAAAAAAAATATTTCTTTTTTTGGGGGGGCGGGTGTTTGAGACAGAGTTTCTCTGTGTAGCTTTGTGCCTTTCCTGGAACACACTCTGTAGTCCAGGCTGACCTCAGACTCACAGAGATCTGCCTGCCTCTGCCTCCTGAGTGCTGGGATTTAAGGCGTGCGCCACCACTGCCTAGCTTTCAAAAATATTTCAACAGCTGATGTAATGTCTTTGTTTTCTCTTTGTTTGGTTTATAAATTTGCATGTCCAAAGTCTTACAATCCAGGCACTACAAATTTCTCTGACAGACTTCTCTGCTGCACTGAAAGTTACTCTGCCTCTCCATAACGTCCTGCTCCACCAGACAATTTTTGCTGCAGTGAACGCTGCCATAACCTTTCTGTGACTGAGTCACAAATTCCTAAACACAGAGAATGAAATCACGGACAGTGCCTTCCATAAGGTGGAGTGAACGTACGGCAATAATTGCTGTGTAATTACATGGTAATTATTGACCATGTAAGTACACTTAAGAACAGGGTGAGTACTATGTAATCAAAGACTAATTATCTGATTATTTCTGTCTTTTAAACTGCAGGCTTACAAGATATAAAAATTGCAACTAACGTGGTGATTAGTCACTGAACTACATGGTAACTTGAAATAACCCATAGAAAATGTATTTGTATTATAATTCTCCTGAGTAGTGATGGCAGACTAGACATTATACTTGCTTCAAGATATAATCATAGGAAATTTTATCAATATATTATGCTAATCAAGCATAAGTCCTTAACTAATAACATACATCTTTCATTGAAGAAATAAATGGATGAAATTCTGATATATACCTTACAAGAAAATCAATAGATATTCGAAATATGACTGGCTATGGCCTGCATGTAAAATATAGAGGTGTTAGCTTCTTGTTGATCACACTGTCAACTGACTTCATGTACAAGAACAACCCATCAGAACAGCATCATGGGTGAGGTAGGCACATGAAGTCCCACTCGTAGCTGAGAAGTTATTGACAGCTGATGACTGCTGGGGGATAAGAGTGAATTTTCCCCCTATGTGTAGTCCTGAATGCCCACCCATCTCCAGCAAGTGTTCCATGTCCAAAAGAGGTAACAATAAGTGGAATCTGATGCTTTTAAAATGAGAGAGAGACAGAGACACAGACACAGACATAGGGTGACAGATGCAGAGATAGAGACAGATTTAAAAAGAAAGCCCTGAAGTTGGGAAAAAAAGTGGTGGAGAGGGCATATGAGGGGAGGGAAATGGGGTGGATTTGGTCAAAACACTTTATACACATGTACAAAATTCTCAAAAAAGGCAGAAAGGCATCTCAGCGTGCCCTTATCCCTTTAACAGCATTCCTTTGTGTGTTCTATTTTAAAAGGGGCAGTGTAAACAACTGGGGAGTGACAGGGAAGGAGTGTGGACACTTGATGTCATGGCTGAACCTAAGTCAAAAGTACAGTTTATCCTGGATGTGATACATACAACTCTAACCCAGTACAAGCACCTTAGAGAAGATGCTTGCAGGTTTGAGTCCAGCCTAGGCTCCACAGCAAGATGTTTTCTTGAAAATACATCATAAAAGAGAGTGTATTATGATTTCAATGCATAAGATTCAAGTTGGTGTCCTTTACAATTCTCCTGGTGTTCTTCCTGAATATCAGGTTCAATGAAGACTGTGTAGAAAACTATGTGTGTTGATGCTGAAACACTTAAGACGCTTATCAAAAACATTTTCTAACTGTTGACTTTGAAAAGAAGTGTTTAAGAATTCTCCTCTCACAGTTCATCTAATATGGAAACTCCAAAAGAAAAAGATTTAGGGCTGGCAATATGGAGCGATGGAAGGGGAAAATTGATGCTGTTGACATGTGTTTATTCTCGGAGACAGTATTAACTACTGTGTTGAGTACTTGTGATTTAAGTTAATAATTCTAAAAATCTATTTAAACGAAGTGCTACTTTCCCATTGGTTGAAAAAGAAAGACTGGAAAAATTCATAATTTAAGCCCTGATATAGGATCATATTTTTCCATCATGAAGAGATTATGATGTCATATATGTAAAATACATATGGAATTATGGAATAGTAATATACTCACCAACAGACTCTGTGTGATGGACTTAAATCTCGCATCTGAAGGATAAAAATGTCTAACAGTATCTGGATGCCATTAGAATAAAACATGGTCATGTTGTTTTTTTAAAAAAATATTCTTGGCAAGTTCAGTGTCATTACTTCTTAATTGAAATTTAGTTTAATTTTAAGTAATTTTTAATTAAAATAGAATCACATCACTTTACTCCTTCCTTGTCCTCCCTCCAGCTCCTCCAAAGTATCCTTCCTCTTACCCCTCCTGTGATCCTTTACTCTCAAACTGATAGCCTCTTTGTCTTGATTATTATTGTTACACACACACACACACACACACACACACGTATATATATGTATGCACAAATATATAAATAAGCCTGCTGGGTCTCTTTTTGTTGTTTGTGTGTACATCGTTTCAGAACTGGCCATTTGTATTGGATAACCAATAACGGGCTCATCCCTGGGAGAGGCCACTTCTCACTTTCCCAGCAGTCACCACTTGCCTACAGTTCTTTGCTCGGGGTGGCAGTCATGAAATCCTCTCCCTTCCATCTTATCATGTCTATGGATATTGCCATTTTTCTGTCCCTGTTCACCCAGGCATTTGTTGCAAAGACCATTTCATAGCTGACTTCTCAGTCCTCTGATTCTTACAATCTTTTTTCTTTTACTCTTTTATTTATGCTTCGTGTCTTTTACATCATGCATCTCAATCCCATTTATCTCCCTGTCCCTTCCCTCTGTCCTTGCACCCTACTTGCCAAAATAAAATGAAATAAAATTAAAGAGAAGAAAAAAAGAAAAAGAAAAATCTCATCATGGAAGCTGTAGTGTGACAGAGTGAGTCCACAGTACATCCTTTCGTCCATCTATCTTTATTTTCAAGTGTTCCCTGCACAGAGTCATTGGTCTGGCTCAAGGCCTCCAGTTTCTGCTACACCATGGATACTGGGACCTCACTGGAACTCCTCTTGAATAGTCTCTTATTTCCTTGTGTAGCGGAGATCCTGTAGTTTGGATCTGAAGGATATGCCCATTCATGTGCTCCTGCAGATGAAGGATGGGGTGGGTGTTGAGGTGGGCCAACTCACAATCCTGGTTGTGGGCCTAGGTATTTTCAGTATATTATTGGTCAGTCTCTCCCCTGTCCTCCAGCTCTCCCCTGTCCTCACCACCAGAGGGCGTTCTCCAGCACTGCCCCTGCTAGTTTACCCTGTGCAGCATAAGCAAGGTGTTGGGCTAGTTCTCCTGCTTTAGTGCCCTCAGGGCCAGCTCTTCTGTGTTGCCCAGGCGAGGTACAGGGTCCACTCTCCCAAATGTTGCAGTTGGTGAGGGGTTGGGTCAGCTCCTCTGCCTGCCAGAGAGGCATCTTTCCCTCACCCATGCTGCTGCATGACAGATGAGGAGGGTGGGTCCTGCTCCCCGACTCTTATGCGGTCAGTCAGCTTGCCCAGGCCTCGCCAAAGAGGGTCAGTTCTATTGTGCTGCTAGGAGAGGTATAGGACCTGCTCTCCTGAGTGCTGCAGTCAGTGATGAGTAGGACCAGTTCTCCCTAAGGTTGCCGGAATGAGGGGCAGAGCCGACTCTGTACAGCCCTTTCCTCTCTTCTATTGGTGGTATCAGGAGCCACAGACATCAACATGGTTGCAACAGGGACATGAAACTAGACATGGGCCCTGGCAGCATCCGAGGCCCAGACATCACCATGGCCCTGGGTGGCAATCAAGCCATCCACGTCAGCCCAGGCCTCACTGCTTTCACCTCTTCGTATATGCCTCTGTCCACAGGACATGGATCATTCTGTCTCTTTCTCTCCTTTGCTTGCTGTAATAGTGCCTGACTGCACCGCACCTTGTGGCGCCTGGTGGCCTGTGTTTCCTCCTCAGAGCCCAAGATGGGCTGCCCCACGCCCGTGCAGGTCTCCTTGTTCCACTCAGCCCGGAATGGCACCGAGTAGGGCCATGCTTCCTCCTGGGTGCCCTAGGCAGTTTTGCTCTTACAGTCTTTCCAGCCCCGATTCCATGATGCTCCCTGAACCATGAATGCAGGAGCTGTGATGCTGATCTATCTGCTGGGGCTGGGCTTCCCACATTCTGTTATCTTTTCATTGTGTCCAGCTGTGGTTTCCTATGATGCGATCCACTTGCTGTAAAGAAAAGCTGCTTTTATGTAGTCTTCCTCTTTCTGGACTTGGGTTAACAATGTATCAATATAATTGGCATAATTATATCAATTATACCAATACAATCTTTCCTAGATCCATCCATTTATCTGTAAATTTCATGATTTTATTTTTGCTTTCAGCTGAATAATATTGCATTGTATATATGGAACACATTTTTATTATCCAGTCATCTTTTGAGGGCCATTTAGGTTGTTTCCATTTCCTGGCTATTGTGAACAGGTGGTAATGAATATTATTGAGCAAGTATCTATGCAGTAGGAGGGTTAGTTCTTCAGGTATATGCCAAGCTGTGATATAACTGGGTCTTATAGTGGATTTGTTTTTAGGTTTCTGAGAATTTTCCATACTGATTTCCAGAGTGTTTTCTCAGTTTGCATTCCCACTTGTGGGGAACAGAGAACGCCCTGAGTGAATGGAGTCTTGAGTGAATGTGGGCTGTTGACATGAACATTGATATGTCAAGAACCCCAATACCTCAAAACCATGGGAATGGCAGAAGCTTATCCCAGCGAGCTTCCCAGGAGTGGCAAGCCTTCCTCTGGTCAGTGTGTGAGTGTTCATAGTGTGTTCAGAAGTTGTTCATCCTAGCTTCCTCCCTGTTTATATTGACAGCCTGAAGATTGCTCCCCTACATAGACAGCTCCCACTGAGAAGAGCTAAGCCAGCTTCCTTGGTTCAGGTGTATACCAGGAAGCCTGCCCCTGAGTCAGCTGTAGGCTGTAATGCCACCTCTCTGTTCAACTGAAGTTAATAAACACGCTGAGCTTCCAGGGGCTAAAGCTTTTTCAGCAGAAAGCCGGGTCCTCTTGTTCCCAGATTTTCTGTGTCGCTCAGCCTGTCTTTTCTTCATTCCCTCACTGCCCCAGTTAGGTCAATCCCTGAAGCCATGAAAAACGAGGCAACAAACAGCAGCAACAGTCAATGCGGGTCCCTCTTGCCCGCAATTGTCATTTCTTGACGGTTCTGTTGATCTTAGCCATTCTAACTGGGGTGAGAAAAAAACCTCAGTGTTTTGATTTGCAATGATTTGATTTGTTTCCCTGTTTGTTAAATATGGTGAACATGTTTTAAAGTATTTCTTAGCCACTTTTTTCTTCTCTTGAGAACTCTGTTTAAATCACTAGCTCATTTTTAATTTGATCATTTGTTTCCTTGACTTTTTTTTTTTTATTTCTTTGTACATTCTGAATAACAATCCTCTGTTAGATGTGTAACTGCCAAAGATTCTTCTCCATTCTGTGGATTTCTTCCTCATTCAATTGTTTCCTTAGCTTTTTGCTTTGTTTTGTTTTTTTCAAAACAGTGTTTCTCTGTGTAGTTTTGGAGCCTGTCCTGGAACTTGCTCTCTAGACCAGACTGGTTTCAGACACACAGAGATCTGCCTGCCCCTGCCTCCTGAGTGCTGGGATGTTTTCTTAGCTTTACAGAATCTTTTAAATTTTATATTGTCCCACTTGTCAATTGTTGACTTTGGCCTTAATACCTGGGAAAATGGAGAACTATTCAAACAGTTCATTCCTACACCTTTATCTTCTATGTTTTCTTCTAGAAGTTTAAGTGTTTCAGATTTCATTCTGAGGTCTTTGGTCCACTTGGAATGACAAAAGTGGGTCCAATTTCCTTCCTCTGCATGTGGACATCTAATTTTCTCAATGTCTTGGTGAAGACATTGTCTTTTCTCTTTTTTATGACTTGTTGCCTCTTTATAGAATATCAGATGGTATAAGTCATTTGTACTCATATTTGAGTTTCTATTTTATTCCATTGGTCTATATATTTTTTGTTCTGGTACCATACTATTTTTTATAATGATAGCTCCATAATATATCTTCTAGTCTTGAATAGAAATTCCTATATAATTCTTTTATCTGCTCAGGATTGCTTTGGCTATCTTGGGACTTTTCAGCATCCATATTAATTTCAGAATTGTGTTTTTATGTTGCTGTGAAGAATGTTGTAGCTATGTTGATTTGGGTTGCATTGACTCTGTAAGTTATTTTTGGCAGGAAGGTCATTATCACAACGTTATTTCTATTGATCCATGAACACAGGGTGCCTTGCCATTTTCTAGTCTTTCTCAGTCTCTTCCTTCAGAGATGTGAAGTTTTCATGTAAAGTTTTTTAACATCTTTGGTTAGGTTTATTCCAAGGTATTTTATGTCTTTGGTGCTAATGTAAACAGTATTATGTCCATGATATTTTTCTGAGTGTGTTTGTTGGTGGTATATTGAAATGCTACTGATTTTATAAGTTGATTTTGCCTCCTGCCACTTTGCTGAAATTGTTGATAGTTTCAGATCTATTATGTATAAAACCATTCATCTGAAAATAGAAATAATGACTTCTTTTCTGTATTTATTTGTTTACTTATTTATTAAATTTTTAGCATTTCTCTACTATTAAAAAAGTTCCATGAAACACAATATCCCTTTGTGTATGTTTCTTTTTATAAAAATTTTATTTAGCCGGGCGTTGGTGGCACACGCCTTTAATCCCAGCACTCGGGAGGCAGAGCCAGGCGGATCTCTGTGAGTTCGAGGCCAGCCTGGGCTACCAAGTGAGCTCCAGGAAAGGCGCAAAGCTACACAAAGAAACCCTGTCTCGAAAAACCAAAAAAAAAAAAATTATTTATTCATGTATTTTATGTATATGAGTGCTCTGTCTTCGTGCACATCAGAGAGGGGAATCAAATCCCATTACAGATGGTTGTGAGCCTCCATGTGGTTGCTGGGAATTGAACTCAGGACCTCTGGAAAAGCACTCAAGTGCCCTTAACTGCTGAGCTATCTTTCTAGCACCCTTGTGTATGTTTCTGTGGTTTATTTTAGATTAATCCTTAATATATCAGTTTAACCTACTATTTTCTTCTTCCTCAAATTCTACTTTAGAATAAATTGCAAATCCATTTCAAATACTGTCTTATACAGTTAGCTAGAAATAAATGTAAAAAATGTAAAAATAAATGTAAAAAAGTAAAATAGTATAGGTGGTCATTTAAGATGTTGTTACTGTTGTGACTGGAAGAGCTACTCATAGAGGAAATAAAAATTGGACTGTAGTAGATTTAATCTACAAGAATCAACTAATTCATGTATCATTCCTAAAATATTATTTTTAATTAGAACCCATTAGTGATCTCTACCTTACATTAAAGTGTCAATAATATTTCTTACAGAAGAATGTTATTTTATTAGGTTATGTTTTCTGATAGATTTACTTATATGATTTATATAAATATGAATCTAAATTTCTAGTTTTGAATACAATTTAACACAGGATTTCATAAAGCACAGAAACAGTAGTTATCAAGATAATGCTTTTAGTTTGCAATTATATATAACGTATAAAAGATATATAATATATAAATTGAGATTATACACACACACACACACACACACACACACACACACACACATTTCACAGTTCTTCCTCCCTTATTCTTTTTAATTCTCCTTATCAAGGTATGAGTAGCTTTTAAGTAAGTGTGCATTCTTTATCTCTTTTTTAACTTACATAATTTAAAAATTTATCTCCTTCATTAACAGGTGACATTGAAAACTGGGTGGCATGTGTCAAAAACAAAAAGAAACTTTTGAGGGTTTGGATTAAAATGGGCCCCATGGACTCATACATTTGAGTTCATCATCAGGGAGTAGCACTACTTGAGAAGGATTAGGAGGTGTGGCCTTGTTGGAGTAGGTATGGTCTTGCTGGAGTACCTGTGCCACTGGGAGTGGGCTTTGAGGTGTCCAAAGCCCACGCCAGGCCCACTTCTCTCTCTTCCCGACACCTGTGGATCAGGAAGTAACTCTCAGCTAGAACTCCAGTGCCATGTAGGCCACTATGCTCCCTGCCGGGATGATAATAGAATAAACTTCTGAAACTGTAATGAAGTCCCTAATTAAAGGCTTTTTAAAAGCAGTTGTCTTGATCATGGTGTCTCTTTACAGCAATAGGACAATGACCAAGAAAACACTTCATATTTTAAGGTAGCTATCTATAAAATATTAGGCATTCTGTAAACATATACATATGGTCTAGCTACCTACCATAACAAATTTATGAAAATGATACAAGATGGTAGTTCAGACTGACTTCTTGACTATCTTGCCATGAACACTTATGCAATTTTCTTAAACAAAGCCTTTCCTTTATCTTCATATTAAATTGATGCTTGCGGAATGGCATTAACACAGAACAAATTGAATTCCCTAGTTCATGTTCCCTTGGATGTTAATAAGGTAACTTAAGAAAACACCAAGTGTACCCAGACAATCTAAACTTAAAGCAAAACAAAAACAAAAATCCTCAAAACTCCACTACCTAATAGTGTTGAAAAAGATAACATTATCAAACATCATCACAAATATGTAGAAATTAATTCTACATTTCTTTATCGGCAAATACATGTAAAGGGCATCTTGTATCCTCAAATGTATTTCTCCATTTCTCACACAATTGATACACGAAAGGAGATGTCCATTTTCACCATTTATGTTCAAAACTTCCGTGAAACTATAATTACAGCAACAAGAAAAAAGTAGTTTTACAAAATGTGAAGGAATGGGCTCTAAAAAGCCAGCTCATGTCCCCGGGATAAGTCCTGGTCCCGTTGCTAGGGTTTGCCCAAACAGCCTTAATGCAAGGGGGAGGGCCTTGGTTCTGTCCCCACTTGTTTGCCAGCCTGTGTTGAACACCCAAGGGAGGCCTTACCCATTATGGGGCGTGGATGGGGGTGGGCTGGGGGAAGGTGTGGGGGAAGTGGGGAAGGGGAGGAAGGGGGAACAATGGGTGGTATGTAAAATGAGAAAAAATTTAAAGAAATAAATAAAATACAAAAAATGTGAAGGAATTCCAATTGGAAAGGAGAAAAAAAATCTGTTTTCCTTGTAGAGAACATGCTCTTACATGTAGAATTGCTAGTTATAAGGTTCTATGACTAAGAAACAATGTAGAAATTTCTTCAATATATCTGTATATTAGAAACTAGCAGGCATAAAACAAAATCAAGTAAACAATGCTATTCATACTATTTATTATTGTTCTTAATAGTAAAATATTGAGGGATAAACAAAAACAGTCAAAAAGTCTAATAATGATATTAAGGGACTAAAATACTTTTGGAGAAAACTGAGGTTTTTAAATAGAGAAAAAATATTTTCTGGTTACAATATATTGTTAAGACACTAATTTTTCAATTTTTTTATATTTAAAGTAAAAAAATTCATGAATTTCTTATTAAAATACCAACTTTTAAAAAGGAAATCAACAAGCTGATCCTATAGCATATGTTGAAGGACAAGAGATTCAGAATAGTGAAATTCCTTTTTCAAAAGAAAGAGAAAACCAGAGGACTTATTCTGATTTTAAAACTTTCCATAGAGAATGTTGTAAAAATCATGACTGTGCTATTGATGTGTAGATGGGCTTAAAGATCAATGCAGCAAATTTCATTACACACAGCCTTATGCTTACTGTCAATGAATTCTGACAAAGGCCTCAAACAAACCAGGTGAGAAAACTAGAGTTATCAAACAATGTGTACA
>CABHPP010131476.1:0-47854 GCA_902168425.1 Peromyscus attwateri | reverse complement strand
GGGAGGAGGAAGAAAGGGGGAATTTATGGCTGATATGTAAAGTTGAATTATATTGTAAAATAAAATAAAATAAATTCAAAAAAAATATAGACAGGTTTGCCTTGTTCACAGGCTTCATATTAAAGGATAAACAGGTTTCAGATCTAACTTTCCACAAAAGGAGCATGATTTACAATGGCTTTTTTCAGTAATAACTACATGTGTCTCTGGTAAATGAATAGATGGAGGGAAAGATTAAAGTCTATCCAAGATTTAAAGGTCTAAAATATTTTAAGATATATAAAGGTCTGAGATGAATAAATTTCACCTGAGTAAGCAGAAGTGCAGACCAAGCAGTTTCTGAATTTATTGAAAATGACAGACTTACTGGCTACCTAGATAGCTATCCCAGGTTCCTCTGTAGTCATTGGGAGCAGAGGTCCTAGGGCAATATCAGTCTTCCAGCTGCCAGGACCAGAAGATTGGACAGATTTTCATGTGGAGTAGGAACTTGTGGGGACTGGCCTACCTTGTCTATGCAAAGCAGGGCAATCAACTCCCTAGTGTTCTGCTTGTCCAGAGTCTTGAGAGGGTCTTGGCTGCAGTAGAGGTGAAGGGCAGTTTTTCACCCACAGGCCAGCTTTACCACATTTAAAACAAGCTCCTGGTGGAGGTTCTTCTGTGCCCATCATCTTCTTTGGAGGAGATGGGGTGCTTACAGGATCAAGCAAGTCTCTCCATGACAAAAAACTTTTATATTAAACATTTTAAAGGCCATATTCTGTAGCTCTCTGAAGCATGTGAGGACCATCTATCTATTAGGTTTATCTGAATAAACAAACTTGGCTTGTTTAAAGTTATTTATTTTAAGCTTAACTTTGAAAACATACAGAGGGGGCTAAGTAAGGCTTATTCTTGTAATTAATTATATTATTATTCAGCATGACTACAAGTATAGTTCTGAAAACATAAGGTGACTAACGACTAACTTGGATTTTTTAATTATTCTTAACAGTTTACAATAAGTTAGTAGCTTTCATAAGGCTAGGACTTTATTTTCAATCCCTGTTAGATTTAGCCTTAATAATGATTTTGAATTGAAGCTCTTCTAGTATCAAAATAAAACTTTTAATCATAGATATAGTCCATAGGGAGACTGACAACTTTACTGATCCTTTTATGGTGCACCAGTTTTCTGCTCTCATGCAAAATTCAATACAATATTTCTGACACCAGATGTTTAGAGACCTTGCTCCACACATTAAGTATCAATCATCCAAGAAGCATCAAAAAGATGTCTTACAACTCATTTCAGTTTAACCTGAAAATAGTATCAGATCCCACAGGTTAAGGGCTCAGTCCCACAAGATGACCCCAATTCATCAGGCAGTTATAAGCTGCAGATTGATACCTGCCTTTTGGCTAACTGGTTACAAATTAATGCCCTCCATGAACTTAATTTATTTGCTAGAGTGGTTCAGATATTTAGAGTTTATGACTAAAAGAAAGTATAGCAAATACAAATGAAGAGCCTTGTGGGAAAGATGTACAGACAAGGTGTGATGCAAGGATGTAAAACTTCCCTGTCTCCCCGAGCACATCACCCTCCGTGTACCCTGTATGCCCCCAGTAACTCTAAAACTCAAGGGAACCCTACTTTTTTAAGTCATTAGGGAGTCTCACTACATATGTTTTACTGACTAAATTATTGACCACTGGTGATTAGATCAGTCTTTAGCCTTCCTTCTTCAGAATTGGGGGAGGTAGGGCTAAATGTTTAATCTCTCTAATTGTACTTTGTGCTTTGGTATTTTTGGTTATCAGGCCCCATTCTGAAGTTATCTAGGGGCAGCAAACCACATTAGCACATAAAGCACACTCTTTTCATTCCAGCAATTCCAAGAGTTCCAGGAACTGACTCTAGAAAACAGGAACACAGAATAGATACTGCCATGCCCCTGGATTCTTGGTGTCATCATCAGCATCCTGCCCTCAATCAGCAAACAATGATAGATCAGAGACATTTAGATGAAAAATTACATTAAATCAAGCATATGCAGGTTTTTCTCGTCATCATACTTCAGTATAATTATGTTTATAGCATTTACATTGCATTATTATATAAGTAATCTGGGAGATTTAAAGTACTGAAAGGATGTGTATAGGTTAGATGCAAATACTACTCCTTTTTTTTTTTATAAGATATATGCTGTGATGTTCTTGGAAGATTGTAGAACCAGTCATCCTGGGATAATGAAGGTGAATTCTTTGAATTTCATGTTATAAACCTCCTCCAGGTTCCCAATATCTAAGGCTCATTCAGAGGGACATCAGGATATTTTGAAGTTACTATTCCATAGTTGTCCTTTAATAGTGGAAATATGTTTGCATCTATATTTTTTGCTACAGTTTAAAGAAATTGCATGAAATTTCATATAGTAAGCATGGAAGATATTAGATGGTAAAAGAGGCATGGTAGCAAACTGGATATGATGATTCATCTCATTACTTATTACTGTCTCACTTATACAACTAACACTCTAATAGATCATCAGCATTGGTTATCTAGAATGACCATAGCTACACTGGCCACCCTTGCCAGGCATGGATTTCATAATCATAGTCACATAATCAAAGGAAGAGCAGAAAATGAAAAAAAGAGAACTATGTGACTCTCAATAACAAATTATATTAAAATTCTCTGTAGATGAGGATTACACCAACATATGATATGAATATTTTCTCTCTATAAAAGCTCATGAATAGAAGGCAGAGTATAATTACCTTTTGACAATAGAATACACCATGAAACTTTCAAGGCAAAGCTGTGAGGCTTTTTATTTTTCTTGAACTTATTTTGTGGGCATGCAATCTTTTCTTAAACATTTGGTCTACATATGGATAGACCTGTGATTTTAAATGGCCTAATGAGCCTCAGACAGACTTCTAAGTAACACTCATGAATATGCCAAAGAGAGATTCTCACATGCTAACATTTACTGTTCTGGATATTTTTTTCTGTTTCTGAATTTTTCCCTTTTTAAAAAGTTAACACTTATTAAACATAATTAATATCCTGAATCTTTTGCAAGCATTAAACGGCTGACTTTAATTTTTTAAAGAACCAAATCCATCTATCCAAACATTAAAAAATCCTATTTATTTAGGTGATTCTAGCAATAAATCCTTCCTTTCTATTATGTCCTAGTAAAAGGATTGCATTTCTCCATAAAAATAAACTTTCGTGAAGATTAATAAGATATGAGCTCATATCGACTTGTTGCTTAAAAATCTACAGTCCAAAATGTGACACTATATTTTCTTTTTTCTAACCCTTTAATTTAGGATACCAGAAAACATATTAGTAACACTGCTTTAAAGGGGAAAAAAAGGCACATTTCTTTCTTTTTTTTTTTTTTTAAAGATTTATTTATTATGTATACAGTGTTCTGTCTGCACATATCCCTGCAGGCCAGAAGAGGGCACCAGATCCCATTACAGATGGTTGTGAGCCACCATGTGGTTGCTGGGACTTAAACTCAGGACCTTTGAAAGAATAAGCAGTGCTCTTAACCTCTGAGCCATCTCTCCAGCCCGACCGGCACATTTCTTTTTAATGACACAAAATGCCAACATAGGCAATGACCTTTAGTTAAGTCATTGTCTGTATGAAATGCCCACTATGGAAGAAAACTGAAGTGACTAGCATGTTCAAAAATAAAAAAGACAGTAAATGAAATTTAAAAATTTGGAGGGGTATTCAACAGGGCCTACCTGAATTTCAAGTCTGGCTTTGGACTCAGAACTCTCACCCAACATCTGGGCTTTTCTGTCACATATTTCCCAATGGCAATGGATTACACTACCAGTTATTATCCATTGCCCATGCCAATAAGGAGTTTCCTGCTTCCACCAGCTAAATGGGGCCAAGTCATCAAATTAGGAGCACAGTGGGGAAGCTATATAGAGTTCTAATCATTGCTAGTGGTACCCCACTATGGTGATATTTTCTTTTGTACCAAAATGTTATTTGTATGTTAATAAATAAAGTTGCCTGGGGGTTAGAGCTATTAGCAAGTCATAGGAAAGCAGAGCAGTGGTGGTGTACGCTTGTGATCACAGCACTTGGTAGACAGAGCTAGGTAAGTCTCTGTGTGTTCAGGGATATAGCCAGCATTGGATACACATGCCTTTAATCTCAGTACCAACCATAGAACACCTGGAGGTCTATACAGACAGGCCGTGATGAGGCAGTCCTGTGGTTGGGTTTACAACCAATGAGAAGGCAGAACAGAGACTATATAAAGACTTTAACACAGGAAGTACCGGCTCCTTCGGAGAGGTAGGATCACTGCAGGAGGAAGGGTAAGGTTTTAGCTCTTAGCTCTGACCTCTTGGCTTTCTTCTTTGCATTGGTTCTGTGTTTCTTATTTATAAGACGGTTGGTTACAGCTACAAATGGCGCCAGAATGTGGGGCAGGAATTTCCACTTAAAACCTGAGAAAGAGTAAAAAGAAGATTCTAAAACGGAGCCAAAACAGCTTCCTAGTTGTCTTTCTCAAGTTAGCCACAGCCTGCGGGCTTGAGCTACTGTATGGCAGGTTCCTGGCATGCACGTTTGACCTGCAGTATGGCGGGAATGAGGCGTCTGCAAGTGGCACATTAAGCTGCCTCATGGATTTAGCCTTCGCTAGTACAAAACAAAACAAAACAACAACAACAACAAAAAAAAAAAGAGGTTTCTGGGCTACACGCTGCTTTGATAGAAGCATAGACCCACCACGAAGGCTCCCAGAGCTGGCAGTAAACGTATCACCGCAATGTTGGGAAGCTGAGGTGGGCGGAGCCAGCAGCCACAGCACCGTTTCAGTCTTAGAATGCTGCAGTTTAAAGTAACAGGTTCACAATAAGACAGATTCAGATGGAACAAGACTTTAAATGCTTTAAAATGTGTGTAAAAATGTATGTAGGCTTCAAAGAGAGAGAAAAAGAAATATATACAGTTATATAAAGAAATAGATAGTTTTGAAAAATAAAGTCTTTAAAGAGACAGTAAAGGTAGTATAAAATATAAGCCACGTAAAGATGGATATCACACAGAGAATCTGGATTGTGTTGTCTTTGGGATTCTTAACTGCAGAGAGATATTTGATTGTAAAGGAAGCTGAGTTAAACCAATATGTATATTTTAAAGATACCTTGACTTCAAAATTTGGATGTAAGGATATGTTGCTTTGGAAAGGAAGCTCTGCTTTTGTTTCCACAGAAAGCCAGAGGCTATGGATTTGTTCCAGATTAAGATACATCGGGTTTGACCAGCCAAGACCCCCTGAAGGTCTCCGATGACACCAAGGCCCAGATGATCCAACACCCAGAACCGTTTCAAGGCAACTGGCTCAGATGATACACCCTCACGGACTACTCCATGATCCTAAAATTTTGTGTCCCCATAAGATACAGCACCCCCCTCCAGCAGGAAGTAGTAAGAGAAGCTATGCCCAAATTCCCAAATATACCAAGCTGAATTTGGAGATGTATAAAAGTTAAAACCTTCCTCTTTAAAAAAAAAAGAAAAGAAAAAAAAAGGGTGGGAAGTGCTGTGGGATGTTCTGTATGGCAAATGTGTTGCTAATAAAACACTGATTGGCCAGTGGCTAGGCAGGAAGTATAGGCGGGACTAACAGAGAGAATTAAAAGAGCAGGAAGGTGGAAGGAGACACTGCCAGCCACCGCCAGGACAAGCAGCATGTAAAGATGCCGGTAAGCCACGAGCCATGTGGCAAGGTATAGATTTATAGAAATGGATTAATTTAAGATATAAGGACAATTAGCAAGAAGCCTGCCACGGCCATACAGTTTGTAATCAATATAATTCTCTGTGTTTACTTGGTTGGGTCTGAGCGGCTGTGGGACTGGCAGGTGAAAGAGATTTATCCTGACTGTGGGCCAGGCAGGAAAACTCAAGCAACACCCCACTTCATTGAAGAGGCTGACATAATGGAGAGTTTGGGGTGGCAGGATATGATTATTGATTTCTTTGTAATACTCCATCACAGAGACATTTGTACCTGTATGTCTTAGTTTTAATCCTCATTTTTAGGCTGGGCCTCCCTAACAGGAATGCATACTCTCTAAAAGTGGTAAACTAGATCACAGAAACATCTTAATCAATCAGCTGATTCTAGGTACAGTTTCTTCAAAATTACTTCGCCTGTCTTTAAATCTGATAAAGAGGGCTTTGTTCACAGCACGATGGATATTAGAAATGCAGGGCCCATTCCCTCTGGTGGGATACCTTACTTAGCTTTGATGCAGGGAGGTGGGGGGCTCAGCCCTTCCTCAACTTGGTATGCCAGACTTTGTTGACTACCCACTCTGAAGAGTGGATGGGGGGAGGTGATGAGGGCAGGAGAAGAGAAGGGAGGGGGGAACTGGAGATGGTATGTAAAATGAAAAAAAAATTAAATTAAAACCAAAAAGAAATGCAGAGTCAAGATATGGACACTGGGTACACACATTGTGGAGACATGTCTAACTTCACAAGCTGAGGTGCAAAATGTAGTAATTCTAAGAGCCTGAACTCTGCAGAGTAGAATGGGATCACTGAAATCTCTTAATTGAAGTCCCTGACTGGAATACCTTGTCACTACTATAGGGAAACATGGGCTGCTACCAAAGTCATTCAGTTGGCTACAATGTATATATTTATATTTTGTGACAGATTTCTAACATCTATCACATTTGCAAAACTGATCAGCAGACTGTCCTAAAAATCTTGGGAAAGAAAATCAATGTACTTTCAGTTGAGGTTAATTGAACCAAATTTTTTATATTTTCTTCATGTCAGAAAAAAAAGCTAGCTCAAATTCCTAAGTATCCATGCTAAAGTGACATATCACATGCAAGCATCCTTGTGTCTTGCATAGACATACTTTATAGACAGTTCACTCCCAAAAAGCGGAATTTTTCGTATGGTTGTATAATGAAGCATTCTGTGATTTCTGGGTCTCTCTCTCTCTCTCTTTCACACACACACACACACACACACACACACACACACACACACGCATGCATCTGCTCAGGAAGCAGAAACAGGAATTCCCATTCATTACTTACTAATGGACCACTTGCTTTTGGGATAACTGGTAATTCAATGTGAGTTTTCTGATGATGAACGGTGGGATGATTTGGCAGCTAATTGCATCTTTAGATGCCTACTCTTTCCTTCATTATACATTTACTTATCCCTAGTACTGTAGCTGAAAGTTTCTCCAGTCCCACCTAGACCCGTGGTCCTGTGTTTTTCAGTCCTGCCTGGGGCCAGGTGGGACTGGAGAAACTTCCAGCTACAAACAGTGCCCCACTTTGGGTGCCAAATGTTGTTTGAATCTTAGATGGTCTAAAAAAACAAACAAACAAACAGAGCCAGATATCAGTGTGAAACTGAAAAATCAGAGAAGCAGAACAGTTAGCCACTAGTTCTTACCTCTACAGAACCCTCAGTCTAAAGAGAATGAGTTCCTGTTTTCTTATGCCTTATATAGCTTTCTCTGCCCTGCCATATTATTTCCTGGGATTAAAGGCATGTGTGCTTCCCAACCAAAGGCATGAGATCTCAAGTGCTGGATTTAAAGGTGTGTGCTACCACTGCCTGACCTCTATGTCTAATCTAGTGCCTGGCTCTGTCCTCTGATCCTCAGGCAAGTTTATTAGGGTACACAATATATTACCACACAGTACTTTACCTGTGTCATCAATATAATACTGCAGAAGCTATGCTGCAAACCCTGGAAACAGATCACTAAAGGTACTACAGTTCAGCTTTGACATGTTAGTCATCTGTTTGGGGTAACTCAGTCACCCGTTCCCTGTAGATAAGTGTATTAGAGAAGAAGGAACACTAACCATGAGTGTCAGCTGCCAGGACACTTTAGAAGCAGATCCTGAATCCTAGTCAAACTTCCTGAGCACTGCAGACCAGGCCTACCACTAATAACAAACTCACAAGAACTCTCAAGCTCAAATTACCCAGTGAAGTTAGTTATGAATTGGAGATCCCCAGAACTATGAGAGATAATAGACACATTTTGTTTTAAGCACTAAACTGTGGGTTAATATATTTCATCATTGTATCCCAAATGTTTGTTATATGTTCAAGTCACTAAAAATGTTTATATGTGATTTACAAATAGATCAGCCAAGTCACAATCTTTGAATGAGCAAACTTCTACAGAACAGAAAGAAAACTATATCCTTCCAAGACTATATTACAATGAGCACTGTATTATTACAGCATAGTGCCTGTTCCCTTGCTCATACAGCACTCTGCTGGGTTCCTAGGTGCAAGAACATAGGTATCCGATCAAACCAAACATGCAGTTTAAAGTTTCATTCTGCACTCTAATTCACAATGGGTTTTGTACACATGTGAACATATATGCACATTGGCAACATGTATTTTATGCATGCACTGTAGAATATATATAATTCTGTTTGAAGATTCTATATAAACATTCGTAATTAAATAATCTTAATAACAGGAGAACATATTTCCTTTAAACTTTATTGTTAAAGTAGCCTAGTTCTAGTATATAAGCACCTTTCAAATAGACTATATTTAATCAAAAACTGTTTCCCAGGCTGAGGATGTAATTTAAGTGTTATATCATGTGCCTAACATGTACAAGGACCGGGATTATATCTCAAGCATGGAGAAAGAAAGCTTCCCAATAATTCCACTCCTTCTTCTCTCTCCTATATTACTAATTTGATTTTCTATACTCCACTCCTTACAATACATATTTTCATATGGTGCTATATGTAAGTATTTTTTAAAACTATCCTTGTAAAATTATTCCTTTAGTCCTTCTTTTCATGCTTATATTGTGTGGTGTGTGCATGTATATATGCCCATTTACATGTGTGTGGGTACACATATGTACGCATGCTTGAGTTGGCCTAAGGTTGAAATCAGGACTCTTCTTTGATCATTGTTTTACTTCATTCTTTGAGGCAGGGTCTCCTAGTCAAACTGAAAACTCATCTATAATTCTGGTCTGACTAGCTATCCTTGTTCCAGGGATCCTATCTCTGCCTTCCAAGGCTGGAGTTACAGGTAGACCACCATGCTCACCCAATGTTTACATAGGTTCTGGAGATCTGAAGGCCCCATCTCTTATTGCTTAACTGCTGAACAAGCCACTCAGACTGAACATTCTTCTTTAAAACAATATTCAGCCTGTTTGGATTCTCATTATCTATTTTTAATTAACATTGTTTTCCAATTTCCTTATTTTAAAAATTAATTTCACTCTTTCCCATAGATGAGATTGATCTTTTTCAGAAGCACAAGCATGCGTTCTAGGCCACAATATGGAGTCTTCACCCATCTTCTTTCCTCTTGGTTGCTAGGAATTCCCGTGAAGAATTTCTACAGATTATGTCCTATGGTCGATGTCCCCATTTTATGTAGTTACTCCTTATACAATATTCACTCTTTTTTTGTTTTTTGTTTGTTTGTTTGTTTGTTTTTTGAGACAGGGTTTCTCTGTGTAGCTTTGGAGCCCGTCCTGTAACTCACTCTGTAGCCCAGCCTGGCCTCTAACTCACAGAGATCCACCTGCCTCTGCCTCCCAAGTACTGGGATTAAAGGCATGAGCGACCACTGCCCTGCCAATATTCACTCTTATAAAGAAGAAACAATATCAAGTACTTTCAGAATGACAAAATTTAAAAAAGAGAATATTCTCATATTATCAGCTTTTTAAATGTTTTCCTTAATAATACTATTTAATCTTTAACTTCCTTCTCATCCTCACTATAGTAAAAAAATTAAATGTTCAAGCTACACAATTATTTTCATTGTTTCTATTATTGAGGTGGCTGAGTGTCACAGCTTTAAGTAACTTTGATAGGAAATGAGTAATTGAGGAGATTGCTAAATATCTGTAGTATGATTTATAGTAGCAAAATTCCTTTTTAAAATTGAAGGAGAAACTGCTTCTTTCTAATAGGGTAAATTCATAATACATATAACTTGAGGCCAGAAAACATACAATCAACTCTAAAGCATAGGCAATTTCATCTCAAAGACTGGTTTTGTACTAAAAAAAAAAAAAGAAATATAATATAGTTATTACCTTCATAGTTATTAAGTTATATATTTCTATAAAAGAAGTTTATGAATTGTATACCCTCCATGTGTATGTTGTACTTCAGCCACAGACATTTTATGATTATATAATTCTTTTCAGCTTTACATGGCTCCCTTAAAGAGAACCACAAAACTCCACAGAGTTTCCTTCATAAATATAAATTTAAAAAAAGGAAAAGGGGCTTTGAGGCAAGGTTTCAGGACAGGAAGTGGCTCCATGGCTGGAGGAATGATATCAAAGAAATGGAACAGCTTCCAAGAAGGTAGATCTAGATCATACAAGGCCATAGGGGTGAAGATCTGCAAAGCATTGTGGGAGCAGGCCTACTGGTCATCTTCCGAAGGCATTCGGGACTAGGAAGCATGAGAATCTATGTTGGTGACAGTCACAAGCACATCAGCATAGAAGACAGAATTTGTGATTTATGTGGGAAGGGTGGGAAAAAATCTGTCATTATACACAGAAGAACCAAATAAGTTATTTGAGAAAGAACAGATATGCAGGTCAGAGATGTTTTAATCTGAACATTTTCAAGTTAAAATAATATAAAAATGGAAGAAAACTAGTGATTTATTACTAAAGAATATGTTACTAATCTGGGTAGAAATCTAAGCATTCAATTAAAAAGTGAACACTGAGGTTGTAGGGAAGGTGGATTGATTTACATGATAGGAGGTAGGGTGCTATAATCTGAGGTAGTAAAGACAAACTACAAAAGGGACTGGGGGAACTTTGTTCAGGGATGAAATGTTCTGTGTCTTGAGTGTAGTGGTGGTTTTACAGCTGTGCGTATTTGTCAGAAATCAGAAACAAGAGGAATATCCCCAACACTCATGCTAGGGGATCGGAGCTACCTCATTGTGTTAACTTCCCTCCCACAGCCCATGGCCAGGCTCATCACAGAAAAGGGGGAAGAAACATGTAAGAGCTAGAAGATGGGGAGGAGTGCTGTGAAACGCTGTCATCTAGACATGATATGGCTGTTATATACAGCAGCTGTGGTTACAGGCACAAGCTCAAGCCAAACAAAAATTCCTATATGAATGAAGGAGGGAATTCTGGGGCTCCATCTCTAGCTGAAGAGATACTGGCAGTTGAAGGCTGTTGGGGGAGGGAGAGTCACTTTTCATTGAAAGTATGGTCACTGGTAGGTTCCTCAGGCCCCAGTGGATGACCCTACACCCGTGCCCACATGGGAAGAACTAATGACTCAGTGACCTTTTTTTATTTATTTATTTTTTTAAAGAACATGGAACTGGAAAGGAGATATGCTCAAATCAGGGCTGAGTGAACTTTGAGGGGGAAGGGAGTAGATCTGATCAAGGTATAACATTTTCAAAGAGTAAACATTACTTTTCAAAAGAAAGAAAAATCAAAAGAATCCACCACAGTGTGTTGCATCTAGTGCCTGAGTTCCTTAGCCAGACTCTCTTCCTAGCACTCAATTCCCACATGGTTCAGCTCACAACTAGTTCCTCACTTCCAAACATCTACCCAGCCCCTCCTCTCCCCTCCTCTCCTCTCCTCCCCACCTCTGTGTATGTGTGTGTATATGTACAGGTACACATGTGTGCACAGAGGCCAGATGGCAACCTCAGGTGTTGTTCATCAGGAGGTACGTCTACCTTGTTTTTTGAGACAAGGTCTACCATTGGCTTACTGCTCACCTTAGTGGGCCTGGCTAGCCAGAAGGATCTACCTGTCTTCACTTCTCCAGTGATGGTATTACAAGTACACATGACCACCACTATCTTATCTCTGCAAATACTGAAGACTGAACTTGGGTTTTTATGATTATATAAGAAGTACTTTATGGACTAAACTAGATCCCTAGTCCCTAGAATTTTCTTTATAAAAACACAAATCTAGGGGCTGGAGAGATGGATCAGAAGCTAAGAGCACTGGCTATTCTTCCAGAAGACCTGGTTCAAATCCAAGCATTCAAACATATCAGCTCAAAACCATTTGTAACTCCAGTCCCAAATGATCAAATGCCCTCTTCTGGTCTCCTCAGGTACTACATGCACCTAGTGCACAACCCTATATGCAAGTTAAACACTCTTACACATAAAAAAAATTCAAAATTAAAAAACCCTGAATATACTGCTTAAAAATTTCTGCTGGTCTCCACTGAACTCAGAGTAATGCCTACATTCCAATCTTAGCCTACAGTACTCTACACGAAATCACCTCTCCTTTTCCTGAGGCGTTTGTCCCTTCAGCCACTGGGCTTCCTGAAACACAGAATGCTACACTTATCTACACGGCGTCCTTAAGTTTGTCGCTCCTATATGTAAGCTTTTCCCAGGAAAGTTTCCCTCTTCCTCTTCAGGTCAGCTGAGATTCACTGCCTCAGCCTCTTCCTTGCCAGTATAATCCAATGTAGCATCCCTCCACACATGGTTTCTCCCTTCCTTCCTTATTCATTTCCTTTCTTCCCTTTTTCTTTTCTTGATTCTTTTCCTTCACCCCATCATCTCCCTTATATTCCTTCTTATTTTATAAATAAATATAGTCTTAAGATACACTGATTACATATAGAAATCAAGAGATTATATAACCTGTTTTCACTTGGTAAATGCCTAGCAGTATTAAAAGGAGTTATTACATATAATGTCATAAGTGTAACTCACTTTCCCTGAGAGCATCAAAGGACTCCTCACTTTCCTGATTTGTGAATGAGTATGCAAACCAGACACAAAATTTTCAACACCTAGTGATACACAGGCCACATCAGCTTCAGGGATAAGCAGTGTCTTGGCATAGTAAAACGAAGTTACCTCTTTTTCCCCTGGAGGTGACTGAAGAAGCATGCAGCCATGATTTCCACTAGTAACAGTTTTATGACCTTAAAGGAAACCATATAAGGACAGAAACGAGCATATGGAGAGCAGGAAGTCAAGGTTAAAGCTCGGACTCACCAGATCATTCAATGCCCACATAACACAGAACTTTTCAGTTACAGAAATCAGTACTTTTCATCCCTGGCTGCCTATTTACTGATTATGGGAAGCTTAGTGATAACTGGGATTCATCTGCAAATGTTTCCACCTGAAATGCACTGGTTGAACCTCTCACACTCATAATTTTTGAAAGTGCACTGAGGTGATTGCAACAGGTAATCAGGTTGAAAGATAACACAGTAAATCCTGGTTATTACTGATCACTAATTGAGCAAACTTTCTTTCTTACTTTTGAAAATATTTTAATTCCATGTTTCCAAACTTCAAGAAGCCAGAAAAGCACCTGGAGTTGTTCTTAAAATGCAGATTAAGATCCATAGCCCTCTGGTGCTGTGTAAGATTGCCAGGGTTGCTATAGCAAAGTGCTGTAAAAGATAAAGGTGGCTTAAAAGACAGACATTAAAACAACAGCTTTGGAGACTAGAAATCCAGATTCAAAGGGTTTTTCTGGGCTTAGTCTGAGGGCTTATAGATGGCCACCCTACTTCTATGTGTGTCTGTGTTGAAATTCTCCCTTTATAACTGGATCAGTCCCATCCTAATGAACTCATTTTCCTAGATTACCTCTGAAAATATTCAATCTCCAAATAAAGCCATATTATGTGGTACTTCTGAGTTTCAACATATGAATTTTGGTAGACGCAATTCAAACCACATTTAAGAATGAAGAATTTGCATTTCTAACAAACTCATAGAAGATGCCAATATTCTTGGACCATGGATCACACTTTGAGGAATAAAGTTCCATCTGTTACGTTTCTTATGTACAGAACTTGGTGAAATTTAGATCCCCTATTCCAACATGAACACTCTTGAGACTGTCTATGGGACAATAAGCTGGTGGGCAGGGCACTAGAAAGAGGATATTGATGTTGAGCATGATATGTATAAATACACATACAAGAGTTGGAATCAGGAGAATATTTATATGCAAATGCACACAATCCCATAGACACACACACACACACACACACACACACATATGTGTGTGTATATATATATATATATATATATACATACACACTCAAACACACACATGCACATACACACTGACATACCCATACATATACAAACAAATATGTGCTCACATACACATAAATATACACACATACACAAACAAAAAATTTGCTGTGCAGAGTGAGAAAAAAGGCTAATTGAGAAGTGATACACACATGTGGACCGACAACAGAAACAGAATTTCAATAAAATCTCAGAAATAATTTGTCTGGATGGTTTTAAATGTGAACAATATATTTATGAATCTCCTTTTCCCTCAAAATTCCCTTTTTTCAAAATATGTAAATTCTACAATAAACAGGAGTGATTTTTAAAAATTATCTTTAATAAACAATTCATCAAAGTGTTATGATTTATTAGCTTTTTATTTATCTTTCAGAAGGAGACCAGTCATTATTTACAGGGTAGAGTTACACTGGTATACTAGTGTGTTGCCACTAGATGCTCTTGCTGATGTCACTCAACTTTAAAGTTTTCCAGTTTTCTATGTTTCAAAACCAAAAATACTTCTGTAATAATCCCATCCCCCTTGCATTCTGAATTATTGTTTCAATGTCACAAATTGCTATTCACGGTTGAATGCTCAGCCCTATGTCACAGTAGCTCCTGCCAAGGATCAGGGAATTATCAGTAGCATAGGAGACAGAAAGAATGTAAGAGCCAGAGCATGGAGAGAAGTACTGCCAAACAACGTCTTCTGGGCAGGGCAGGCCTTGCACTCATGAACTCACTGTAGCTATGATCACCCTCACAAGATTGAGATGGTCAATACTCCATCATGCATGGTAGAGGCACTCATGGGGCTTCCTCACCTCTCACTACACAGTTTATGGTCAGTTAATGGTTGCTGGGAGAGGAGGTGTCACCCTCTTCAATGGTGCCGCCACTTGTTAACTTCCTTGCTCCAGTAAATAATCCCCAGCCCATTTTCATGTAAGCAACCATAAGTAAACTCATGAATCACACACACACAGAGAGAGAGAGGGAGGGAGGGAGGGAGGGAGAGAGAGAGAGAGAGAGAGAGAGAGAGAGAGAGAGAGAGAGGAGATTAGTTGGGAAGAGGGATTTTAATGAGAGAAGGAGGGAGAAGAGAGTGGGTAACTGGGAGTAAAACCAACCACAATTCACTGCACAGAAGTCTGGCACTGTCAAAGAATAGCAATAAAATAACAGTAAAGAGAAAAGAAACTCACAAAGAACTTTGTCCCTGGATACTACTGAGGGGCTGCATATTGGAAAGAATACCCACATATTGACAAGACACAGTCCAGTGATGATTTAATATAAGCTGATACAGTAGCGTTTGGCAGGTCAAATCTTACTTCCAGTAGCCCGAGGAAAACAATGAGAGGTAAGAAATAGGAGATTGGTCATGTTTTCAAGGACTTAGTCTTTGAAAACGAGACAGGACGTGAAGTGGTTCTTGAAGAAGATATGTCAGTGAAACTTTGGAAGTTTTGTTTTAAGATGGGTAATATTAGAGTGTTTTTGCCAGTGGGGGCAAAGGATAAAATTGCTGATACTAGAAAGAAAGGGGAAAATTACAAAAACCAAATCCTAACAGTGAAGAGGTGGCTTTTATAAGCAATCACTTTACCCTGTAACATAGTAAGCACATAATGTAGGTTTTCCCACCTTCAATATTCAGCTTCAGAATAAATGTATGGAATAACCATATGGCTAGTTCTAACCAGATCTAGGAGTTGTGCAAGCCAAGTAATGAACAGAGGGTGGAGAATGCCATGAAGTGGCATGAAGAATGAAAATGGTTCCAGTGATGGACAATGAGTCCAGACTTGTAGGCAGGGAAGTGAGCGACCTAGGAGAATAATGAACAGTTGAAAAGGGTGAAGTTAGAGAGGGGTGAAAGACTCTCAGAAGTAGAACTAGAGTGAGTGAGGCAGAGCCGGAGGAAGTAAAAGGAAGAGAATGGTGTCTCTGTCAAGTCAGGATTTGTGAGGTGGTACAATAGTCAGTGGTAACAATATCTAAAATCATTCTGTGTTGCCAACATGTCGCAGCAGAGAGGATCCTCAACACCAAAGAGGGTAGACACTGCCGAGCTTGGGTATTTTTTGAATTATCTGCTTGGATGTGGAAATTACTAAGAATAAAAGAAAAAGCAGTCAAGAATGAGACAAAGACTGAAATGCTTGCATCTTCAACAAATAAGAGAGGCCAGGAGGCCAACAGATGGCAACATGGAATGCTAAGGTTAGTAAAGACTGATGTCATGCAATAAAATACAGAAAGACAGTTTGGCAGCAGAAAACAGAACTAGAATTTCTATCTGGTCTTCTCCTGTGATCAGCAGACTGGGACAAACACAGCTATTGGGAGGTCCATGGAAGAGGCAGTGTTATTAGAGGACAGAGGACAGGCAGGTTGTACTTACAGCAAGAAAAGGTTGATACTAGAGGGAAGCTGAGATGCTGACAAGCAAGGGGAGTGATCAAAGGCATGGAAGGCTGAAAATGGGCTAAGAGTAAGGAAACAGCAGTGCAGGGGTGGTGGGAGATGGTGGTCTCAGAAGGTGAGTGTTAGGACTGAGCACATGTCACCTAACCCCTAAAGAGACTCCAGTCCAGAGCACTGTGCTATGAATCAAGCTCCCCTCATCTCTTCCTCCCGTGTGTGTGTGTGTGTGTGTGTGTGTGTGTGTGTGTGTGTGTGTGTGTGTGTTGTTACATTGTGATCTCATCCAATGAAAAATGTAGATGGTTGTTTACAAAGTGTTTCTGCCCTTCTTTCTTGCTTAAAACTGCCTAATCGGCCGGGCGGTGATGGCGCACACCTTTAATCCCAGCACTCGGGAGGCAGAGGCAGGCGAATTTCTGCGAGTTGGAGGCCAGCCTGGTCTACAAAGTGAGTTCCAGGAAAGGGACAAAACTACACAGAGAAACCCTGTCTCAAAAAACTTGAATCCTTCAATCCTTCCTCCTGGGAGGAAAAGATCATATGAAGATGACACTCAAGGAAACATGATCATAGGTACAGATGGAGAAGAGCTGAGACCTTCTACTTGCAGCCAGGACCAATATGTCAACAATGTAAGTGAGATTCCTATCTTGGAAGTCAAATCTCTGGTTCAGGAAAGTCCTGATGACTAAATCCCAGCCAAAATCTAAATGTAACTTCATGAGAAACCCTGAGTTGGATTCTCTGCCAAAGTCTATCCAAAATTCCTAGCCCAGAGAGACTACATAATACATTACTATTTTTAAGTTAATCACTATTTTTGAAGTGAGTTCTTCAATAGTATAAATAACATCAGAGAACTATTGCCTGGCCTGTTTCTTGATGTGTGAGTATATTCATAAAGATACCTAGAAACATCCAGAGTAGGCTAAGTTCTAGCCTACAAACTTCCAAGAGTGAGATCCACACTAGAATAGCCACACCAAAATAACTTGAGAAACAGCTACAGTCATCTTTCTAGGAATAAGATATGAGCTGATACCACCTCAGTTCCTACAGCCCTCAACGGACATAGAAGGAATTTTATGTTGTTTTTCTTGTCTTACATGATGAAGTACAGAACTTAAAAGCCAGGCAAAAACCATAGAACTATACCAAAACCAATAGGCCAAGTATTAAGCTACGTTACACACTGTACATTATGGACTTTCCTACTGGGAGTTGCCAACAGAAGATCAAATAGCTTCCCTATGAGAGGGGCCTCACAGAAAGAGGATAAAATAATTTAATATGCCCCAAGAAAAGTCATTCCCCTCACAGAATCAGGTAAAACGAGGCTGTCTCATGCCAGGGCCTCTTTCATCACCGGTATGCAACCAGAGTAATAGGTGAACACTTTCACTACCCTTCCCTGATACCACAGAAAAGAAAGTAAGTCCTAAAAAGGATGGAAAGAAGGGAAATCAGAGGCAGACTTCCTATATATCCATTGTAAGAAACAAGTTCTAGTTGATCTACCACTAAAGGTTATAAAGTCATCCAATACGATATTAAGAAATGGGAGAAGAGAGGAGGGTTTAAAAAACAGAGTGGAAAACAGCAATTGCAAAATTTAAGAATGACTATCTCATGTTTTTCTCTCAGTGAAATGAGACCCCTTAACACAGAGGTCATATTTCAAGTATACATGCTGATATTTAAATATTAGAGATAAGCAACAGAAATGCCATCTACATGGAAACATAGAAGCCATAGATAGACTTGTATGATTAAAATCAAGACTTAGCTCCTGCTATAAATGGCACAATTATTTGGCTATCATTCTGAAACATGAGTGTTAGTATTAGAGATGCCCTTGCTCAATGTGTAACTGAATTTGATGTCCAACAACTGAGGTTTTAATCTTAGCTCTGTTATGAAAGAACTACAAGTACTTCACTGAAAGATTTATCTTTAAAATCTTCATCTAGATAATAGGAATTACTAAATCTATCTCATGGCACAATTAATTAAATGTAACAGGACCTAACTAAATACCCCCCTGATATGTAAGTAGACTATAATAACAGAATTTATAAATTTGGTCGATATTTATTCTGACATCATTCTCAGTAAAAAATAGCACAGATAGTACTAGCATACTATTAGCAAGACAAATTAGGCCTCGGCCAGCAAGAACAAGGGAAATTATTCTTTCCTTACTTAACAAAGGTAACAAAAATATGATATGTGCATATATATTTCAACAAAACTATAACAGTTATATACATGTAATTATTTCTATGAAAATTTGATTTATTGCTTTAAGGAAAAATATAGCATTAAAACCATGTAACCCCTAATGTATTCTCTCCCTGAAACTATAAACACACCTCTAGTTATTCTGTCCAACAAAAATATACCACAGCAGGTGGATCCCAAAAATGTAAATAGCTTCAATCTCTTTGTTCATTTCAGTCTATTCCCTCAACAAAAACTTCAAACTGCAGGTGCATGAAGCATACTTCTGCTATGGCAAGAGCAGTGCATCTCTGTAACTGAGGCTTCACCTAATGATGTGTGAATGAAATGTTAACTGCAGCAAAATGACTCCCAGCCAAGAAAGCCCCAGATGAGCACCTCTCCTGGAAGGGGGACTGAGCCACAGGAACATACCAAGCAGTGGGGTTGGAGCCTTGGTGCTTGGGATAGTGTCATTACTTCCTTCCTTTGGACTTCTGTTGTTTTGAGAACAGTATAAACTAAACTGGATGTTTCAGTTTGCATACATGCCTCATGGTAGGGTTCAAATCTGATTTCAGTCTGGAAGCTAGCATCTAACTTATTTTGAGATAGGAGTGGGTTATAAGGAAGGGCAGCTCAGTCAAAGGGAAACACTAACCAATGATTGCAGGGAAGTAGTCTCACAGCTGGAATTGGTTCCACATGAGGCCGTGGGAAGTTTTCTTAGGATAGTTGATTTAATTACATTTTTTAAACAAGAGAAACTAAGCTAGGAACAGCAGCTAATCTTGAATGCAAATGGGCTAACTCTAGCTAGCAAATTTATTTGTTTCTTGTTCCCGCAAAAATCATTACTACTTTATTCATAAGTAGTTTCCATCACTTGTTCATCAACTGCTGCAGGCTTTGGAATGTCCCTTGAGGATGCATATTCTCTCTGGAAGTTTCTGTATGTTTTGGGTCAGACTTAGATACTCAGACATCTTTTATCTTAAAGGAAGGAAGGAAGGAGAGAGAGAGAGAGAGAGAGAGAGAGAGAGAGAGAGAGAGAGGGGAAGGGAAGGGAAGGGAAGGGAAGGGAAGGGAAGGGAAGGGAAGGGAAGGGAAGGGAAGAGAAGGGAATGTACTGAGAGAATAAGCATTACTTTGGCACAAGTTTATAGATACTAAGAAAGCCTAAGCTCTTCAACAAAAGCCCATGCTCTTATCCCTCCTGAATCCCCCCAGTTTCTCTCCCCTCTATTATTTGTTAACCACTTGGTTTTATAAAAACAATATATTGTTGGCAAATATAATGAAAGCAGGAAGCTGCTGTAGCCTACCACATAAAGTATCAGTAGTATGCCACAGGAGAACAGAAGAAATCAAATATACACACCAATTTAAAAGTATTCACCACTAAAGTTTATTGTTGTCATTAAATACAGCTGATGAAATACATCTCTTGACATATATTTTTATGAATGTACCAATTTAAAACCTTATGGTTTCAACACTATTGTCCATTCTTCCCAGAATCTCGCCAAAAATAGTCAATAATAAAATATTTTGATCATTTTTACCCTCCAAAGCCAGGTTAATCACTGGCCCTGGGGCAGGAGGGCATACTGGTCCCAAAGTTTTATAACCTTTGTAAGAGTTCTAAAAACACAAAAGTCTGTATACTAATGCTTCACCCAGAGTACAAGACAGAATTCTGCTTTGTAGTGAAATGTAGTTTAGCTACAAATAGTCCTGAAGGGAACAGTTTACTCTGAAGGAGCAGGTTATGACCTCTCACATGAAACTTGGACAAAACACTAGTATCACACTAATACCAACGGGCAGAAGCTGTGAGTATGGGTAGAGTATCTTTGCAAAAGTACTGTGGCATTGATTGTTTTAATTAAATTTCTTAAGTTATGCTTATGTTAGCAGTATATCTCAAAGTTGACAGTAATATTGAATGCCTCCTAATTCAAGGATCTTTCTCCACTTGAGTCTGGGTGTAGGAGTAAATCTGTGAAGATAAGTTGGAGAAAAGAGAGACTAGTGCTGTCCAAAGAGATCAGCTGACATCTAAGGAAGATGAACTGCAGGCCATGGACCCAAAGTGTTAGAACAATTAATCACAGTTGACAGCAAAAAAGAGAGTTGGTGGCCACAGTTTGAAACTCCCCAGGGGCAGTCTTCAGACACAGAGTTTAAGGTCTTTATGTGAGGAAGCTGGGCAAACTAGAAGCCACATCTGAACAGCATGAAACACAAGGGAAGTCTGATGTCTTTGAGCCCTTGCTGTCCTTACAGTATGCTGTTTATAAACAATCCATCTATGCAAACAATACAAAGCCAAATGCAGGCCTTTGTTATCCCTCTATGATGCCCTGGTATTCCAGGGGCTTAGGAGAAGGTGTTGAGATTTTGTATGCTAAAGCTTGTCAAGGACACATCAAAATGTAATGATGAAATCAACTACCAGGCAGATTGACTAGCAGATTTTGGCAGCTAAGAAGGAGCTTTCTCATTACAGGGTGTGTACGCTGTGGGCTGCACTGCAATTAGAAACATTTTTTTTTTTGCTCGAATTCTTAACGTTTTCTTCTCATAAATGACAACAGCCAAAGACTGTTTTTCACTGCCTAATTTGCATTATCCATCTTCCTGATGCTAAAGTTATTAGCATCTTAGTTGAACATCAAACTTTGAAAAATTGGGTCAGTATTGTTCAATGCTGGTAGGATATTGATACCCCATAGAAAAATAAATGACTATATTCTGCAAAACAAATTCTTTTGATTTCTTTCTGTGTACTCACACTGTCTTTTTTTTTTTTTTGAAATAAAATTGTTGTTGTTGTTTAACCATATGTCTCTAGTGGCAAAAAGCAAGCTCTTTATTTTAACAGCAGCCACACAGTTGTTTCTATGTCATACAGGAGCCCACAATACTATGAGCAACAGTTAAACCATTTCCACAGAAACTAATTTTAGCAATCAAAAAAGGGTAAACACTACTTTTCTTCTACTTTGTAAGTAGATTTCATAAGAAACAACCTAGTGAACCAGGTCAGTGTATCTTCACACACATAAAGTGAGACACCCACAGAAGTAAATGGTTTCCTTTGAAATTTACTGCCTGCCAGAGACAGTATTAAAGCTCCATGCAATTCAAAGATAATCTTACCCATTCTGAAAAGAATGGATAAAAACTGACAAAAAGAGAAAAGGAAATGGGACTGCTGGATTCAGCTTTTTAAGTACATGCAGGAATACACATGTAAGAGCAAGCTGAGTCCTAAATCACTGATCCCCAAAGAAAGGCTAATGGACCCAAATCATGCAGGGTGGAGATAATGAGCAATGAAGTTAGGAAGGAATTTCTCATTTTCCATAAGATAAGAGCCTTTTATTTTTGAAGGGGAAATAAATACAGGGGCTGGAGAAATGCCCCAGAAGTTAAAAGTGCATAAGACTCTCGCAAAGGATCCAAGTTCAGTTCCCAGCACCCAGGTCTAGCAACTCAAAGTCATCTGTAACTCCAGCTCCTGAAGAATCTGATACCTTTGGCTTCTGCCAGCACCTGCACTCACATGCACATAGCCATCCACAGATATACATATACACACAATTAAAAATAAAATAAATCTTTAAAAAGAAGCATAGGGCACAGGTTGCAGATCCTTGAGAGCTAAAAGAGGGACAAAAGAGAAGCATTAGATCTACATTTATGCCTTTTATTTTATTAGGAACAAAAAGAAATACATATTTAGGGTTTCTTTAAATCAATGACCATTTTAAATGCATTAATATGTACCAGTCATTGTATGAGATTTTAGGGGTACAGAAGTAAATTAGAAACTCCCTCCACATAGTCATGGCCAAGTAAAAGTGATACAGATATTAAGAGTAGCTTATGTGTGCTGCTTAGCAGAGGTTTGAAGATAGAATGATTAAGTTTGCTAATACTAGGAAACTACAGTTGAGTCTAAAAAGCTGTGAAAGCATTTTCAAGATAAATTGGGAGAAAAAGACTGAAGAAAGGAGGGAATGCCACTAATGGAGGCACAGGGCCTTGGAATACTCTGTGAGGAATGAATTTGGAGGTTATGCAGATGAGAGATGAGATTGTTATTGAATTTTATTTTGTGGGTGTTGTGCTGGGGATTGAATCAGACATGAAATTTTGAAGATCAAATATTCCACAGTAAGTTGATACAAAGAACACTGAGGAGTTTCTAAAGGCAAAAGTGAAATAATCAAAGCTGTTTACAGAGGTCCTATGTAGCCCCACAGCATACAGATTTTATTTATACAATTGGTTTTTTTTTTTTTCTAAAGAACATCATGAGGGAGCCACCAATGAAATGTCTCCAACTTCTTATTTGAAATATCCACAAGATGTAAAAAAAAAAAAAAAGAAATATGACTTAAAGCCAATACCAAAAATTTAAGAAAACTGGCCATAATTACAAATTGAAGCTAGACCAAGATTCATCCATTCCATAACATCTCCCTATATTCTATTTGAATCTACAGACCAAAAAGCAGGAAACCACTGAATAGCAAATACAGGGAATGAAGATATTAGATATTAGAAGTAAAACTGTATATTTTGGAAAGAGGATATAGACAGTCCTGGAGCCAATGGTGTATCTTTCTGTGTATTTAATAATCCAACCAGAGAAATAAGAAGTCAGAATAGAAGCAAGTTCTTCTCTCTGTAAGATAGAGACACCCTGTAATACCAGCGCATTGGGATATAAAAGCCAAATGCACAACTGTGTCCTTCATGTGTCAACTGTGACAGTCACACACCCTCAGAATGTTAAGAATATGCAATCGAGTATCATTTATTGAAAATACTGACTACAGACACACCTAAATGGAGAAAATAGTTTACAGAAATATCAAGAAGAAATAGTATACAGAAAACAAACAAGAATAAAACACTTACCAACATGATCTACTTCCGGGCTGAGATTTCAAGGAAGTATTTGGTTTCCTCAAACAACGACAAGATAAAGCATCTATAGTTAGGAAAAATAATCTTAAGGAAAGAACAGGCTGAAGTATAAGGAAGGATGGTTGTAAATGTTATGCGCAGATGACTAAAACCAACAGGTAGTGGTCAGTCTCCACACTAGCTTCTAGTGATTCTCCTTATTGTGTATACTATTGAGTCTGGATTCAACTCCCTTAGCCCCTTCTAAGAAATAAAGTAGTAGAGGCAACACAGTATTATACCCAAGAATATCTTCTGTCATGTTCTCTCCCTCACCTTGAGGATTCTCACTGCTGTGTTATAACCAAGCTACTGAGTGTTCTGCAAAGTAAGGAACTGAGCAATGACACTGTCTAAGGTCTCTGAGAAACTAACGCTCTTAGTACAAAATGTTGAAAGAAAATGAACTGTATTGACACAGTCAACACAGTAAAGCCGCCAGAAGAGAAAATAGCCCTAGAATTTGCCATTCTTCCTAAAGATTTTGAGTTAAAAGTACCCAAATAAGCTAGATTCAGATATATAACACAAAAGCTAAGATAATAAATATTTGTCATTTCAAGCTACTGCATTTTAGAACAATTTGCTATGTGATAATAAATTACCAATACTAACAACTTTATTCTGAATAAAGAATAAAGGAACAGCAAATAGGGCCCTAATATTTGCATCTCTTAGTGTTTTAAAATCACTACTGCATGACTTCTTTTGAAATAACTGAAAATTAGTCTTGGCCTTGACATGAAAGATCCCTCATATTTGAGCAAGAGCATCATACATACACTAATCATATCACATCTCTGAGACTCAGTTTAGAAATCAGGGAATCAATCAATCCCTTTATCTAAAATCACCAGAAGATATGATTAATGTAATATGTATAACTTGATACTGATTAGCTCTCAAAACCCAGAATTTTTATTTGGAAGGCCTGCTACAGCAATAAGGATCAGGGTTGAAGAACAGCAGTCCCTTACTTAAGTTACAGCTTTGTCAAAGGTACTTCTAATGCCTCAGTCTTCTCACCTGCAAAGAAGATACACAATAAGTAAAGCCTATCACAGTGGCATTGCAGATATAAATATGTGGTATTACCACCATACTTTAAAGCTAAAATGGAAAAGAGAGAGAAACTTAATTTGCTCAACTCCCAATCTTATGATAGGCAACTCAAAAAAAGCTATTCCTTTCTTAACTCTGGTAATTAGAAAATAGGCTTCAAAGAATGGTTCTGAAAAATGTAATGGTAAATTTAAGACCCATTTCAAATCCCCAAAGAAAACACAAACAAAAAGACAAAAACTGTAAGCAAATTAAATTATCAAAAAGGTTACTAGCAATTCTATTAGTAACAGTAGTAGATTAAAATGATTAAGATAACCCACTTCGTAATGAACAGATTTCTCAAATTTGTTAAAGAACAAAATATTACTCTTAGATTAGTTTCCTCAGGTTGGTGTAACCAGTTTCCACAAGTCCAGGGGCTTAATACAACAGAATTGTGACCCCGTAGTTACAGAGTTGAAAAATCAAGATGTTAGGAAGAATGTGCCTCGGGAACCCAAGACCCTGAGAGGGAGCTTTCCTTGCTTTTCTCTATCACCCAGTGGTCACTAGCCATATTTGTTCTTGTACTTGCCTCACCCCCATTCCTGGTTCCATCTTCACACAGACTTCTTCCTTCTTTATGTATAACTATTTCCTAATATCTTCTTGTAAGATATTAGATTTAGGGCCAGCCCCAATTCAGCATGACATCCCCTTTACTCAATTGTATGTACAGACTGTTTCCAAGTGAGAGCATGTTAACATCAGTGGTTAGGAGTTAAAACATATTCAATTCACAAGTATGTGCTATTTACAAAAGGCACACATAAAAATTACTTTTAACAATTTAAATATCATAATAAATTCTATTAGTAACAGTAGTAGAAACAGTCAAACATGTATCCCTATAATCAAATATTAAATTCTAAAAAGCTTCTGAGGGGTAATTGATATTTGAGAAAAAATGTTATGATATAATACTAAGAAAAATGTTAAAAATACAAATAATTAAATATGTAAAAGATAAAAATGATCTCAAATATAGATTTAAAAAGTCTTAGTAGAAATATACCAAAATGAAATGCTTAGAGTGCTTAGTGCTGATGGAAATAGAGATGATTTTATTTTTATTTTCAAAGCTGTATTTCCAATATTTTATTATAGTCAGTATTATGTTTTAGATCTTCATAGTCTTTGGAAGACAAGCTTTTAATAGCTACCTCTGGATGACTGTAGATGTGATCCTGTGTTGTTGTTGTTGTTGTTGTTGTTGTTTTTTAAGGGAACACGAAGTGGGGAACAGTTGCAAGTTTATACATAGGGTAATAAGATCGTAGGCCAATTACTTGGGTTGTCAGGATTCTGTTTTGTAGCTCCATGAAACTGAGCAGGAGATCTCACCACCATAGATCTCTGTGTCCTCCAGCATGTGAGCTGGGAGCATGACAGGGCTTGACTCAGAAGACGCTTCCAGGAAGAGTTTGACTCCCTGTTCTAGAGCTGCTTTCTACCCAGGCTTGAACAGTTTCTGTGGTGTGTCTATAGCAGTAGAAACAGTGGTAGTAGCAATAAGCTTTTGAATTGTTCCACAGGGATGTTCTCAGTGTGTACAATTCTCTGAAATGTGGTGTGCTGCCTGCAGTGACACACAAGTCCTGAGCAGATTAAAATGAAAAGTGACGGTGCAGCTTACCACTCTGCAGATAGTGTTAAGTTTCAAACCCAGGGCAAATAGCTGAGGTGCCTATTTAATATAGCAAAGCAGACCTGGCCACCAGGTTCTCCCAGCATCCTTCAGTCCCTACCTGTTACCAGGTGTGGATTGCAGCTTACCCCCAACCCCCAACTCTCCAGCCCAGGGCCTGGGCTGCCCTTCCCCCAGAGGCTCTTCCCTACATAATCCAGACATTTTGGTTACCCACCCCTTCCTTTTTGGACCTTCAGCCTCCTGACTGCTACACCTGAGTCCCCTCTCTCCTGTCTCCTTTAGCCTTCCCCTCTCTCCACATGGCCCAGCTCAGCCTAGTCATGTCCACTCTGGACTCTCCCAGATATCCCTTCCTCTGACTATGCTCTCCCACATGTCTACAATAAACTTTCTCCTCCACATAGCTAGGAGCAGTCGTATCCTTTCCTTTTTATTTCTTTTATTTTTTCCATTCACACAGTAAGTCCTCATGTCATTTGCTTTCCCCTACAAGTGCCTAGCTCTCACAAGGATCCGCCTCATAGACTTTTGTTACTTTTCCAGCTCCCAGTGAAATGAAGAATAGGGAAGGGCTGTTACCATCAGTTCTCCTCTGTTCCTGCTGTGCCTTGTTCTGGTGCTAAAGGTCCTAGCTGCACCCAGCTCCCAGCTCTGTTCTGCTAAAGCCTGGAAGTACGTTCTGGGGAATATTCCCAAGAAAAGGGAGGTTTGTGATTTGCCCAGTGCACTCACTTTGCTGGTAAGCATGCCTGACTTCTAAGCTGGCAGCACCATTCAGCTTGTTTTGCCTCAGGCTAGGTTAAATGATTCTCTCAAGCTTTGAATACTAATGGAGTACAAGACCCTTTACTTGGTGCGGAAAATAAACATATACGTGCCTGGGACTGAGTGACTTAAAACACTAAACAACAGAGAGCTCTAGATGCATAGCACCACAAAGGAAATGACAGAATGAAAGATGGAGGGAAAATAACTGGAAAAGTCAGATAGTAATAAAAACATAAAGTCATCAATGATAAGAGGACTAGGGCCATGCAAAGAAGTGGACAAGAGTGGCCTCAGGCAAAGGTCCTGAATGGGAAAGCATTAGACAAATCCAATAAGAGAAATGAAGTCACATCATGGTACAGGCAGGGAGGAAAGGTATGAGACGATCTCAGCTGGCTAAGTACAGGCCAGATCCCAGTGCTGTTGGTCTCACAGGACACAGGAAGAAGGGCATTTTGGCTGCTTGAACAATGTAGACCCAGTATTGACAGGTTTTAAGCAAAGGAGGACCAGGCATTCTAATTACATTTCTATGGGTTTGGCTGCTTTCTAAAAGCAGACAGGAATGAAGATGGGGAGAAGCCCAAGGAAGGTAGGAAAGGCTTCAGGTGGAATGTAATGTGAGGCGGCGGCGGCGGCAGAGAATTAGAATTTTGTGTTAACAAAGAAATGATAAGACTTGCTACTGAATTATATATGGGAGAGAGGAAGCAACTAAAGATCACTAGCTGCTAGAATCTTGCTTGAAGTCGTGACTGATGCGGGGGTAGAGGGGATAGCACTGAAGAAGAAAAGAACCGACTTGGAAAAATCTCATTGGTGCTCATTGGAAATGGAAGCCAGGCTCAGTTTCAAACACCAGGAAACCGAGTGTTCAAAAGGAGTTGCTGGGTGGAGGCAGCTGGGTGTCCATATCTGGAACTCAGATGCAGGGTCTGAGCCCCAGATGGGAATATGAAAGTTCTCATTGTAACTGACTAACTGACTTCCTTGCAACCTGCTCCTCACCCATGCAGGGGTGGGGTTTGGAGTCTGTGGTGACTGAGATCTTCCTCTGCATGCAGACATCCACACTGACATGAGGAGGGAATGTCTGTCAGGTCACCTACATCCCCTGTTCTGAATCCAGCCTGTTGAGGCTATTATCCTGTAGTCTGTTAGGCATCTGTACAGCAATGAACATCTGTGGAAAGGCAATGTCTCAGTAGAAAGGAAACCCACAGTGCTTCAGGGAAGAGAAGAAACTCGGAGGACAGGAGGAGTCAGATGGGGATCAGCAGGTCAGCTTCACTACTAGCAAAGCTGAGTCAGGGTGTGTGTGTGTAATACCAGAGGTCATAGTCAGGCTTCCAATCTATCCTGGAACTGTGGGTGCTCCCATGACGGAAGTACAGGGAGAACATGCTCTGCTGGCAGCCTGCCAGCAAGCTGGTTGAAAAGAGGCAGCTAGAGGTGTGGGTGGGGGTGGAAGAGAGGCCACTTACTTTTCCCAATCAAGCAATCAGATATGGCCTCCTTCCTGTGGGAGGGGACTGGCAGGAAGGGTGAAAGTTGCCTTGCTTCCCAGTATTTCCAGAAAGACAGATGTTTCTGTTTTACAAACCTTAGTAAGGATGCTGGCATAGACTGTCAGATTTGGCATTTTGATATGTGGAAAGGAAAAGAAAAATCTAATTTCTCTATGGACTAGAGGAAGGCTTAGGCATCTTTTGAGCTAGTTTTCCTTTTAGCTGTTTAACTCTTCTTTAAATGAGAAACAGAAAAGCAGACTAGTTCTGTTGAGAGGGGCATATGATAAGAGGTGAAGATAGCTCAGGTTCTTTTTCTCTTCCCTAGCAGTCAGCAAAGGCAACTCCGAAGAGCCTGGGACTTCACACTATCTTTCCTTCCTGGTGTTCTTAAGTGGTCCTGCCAGGGAAGTTATGTAACTGTGAAATGTGGCAGCTGAGCCAATGATAGAGATGAGGTTTCTAGGGTCTATCGTGGGAAACCTCATCTTGACCATGGTTTAAAATCAACACAGTTACAACTCCCTTGGAAAGAAGTTATATTAACATGGAACTTATACCTCAAGTAATACCCAAAAATATTAGAAAAGGCTATGCCTAGCCAGGGAGCTCACATCCATTACCACCATGCTTGGGATGTAAATGTCTGCAGAATGGAGGAAGCGGTGAAAGGTGAGGTAGCAGAACTTCTGTGGTCACCAAGAACATTGTAATTGAAGTCCTGGGTCCTCTGGTATTGTTCCTCCTTTTCAGAAGAAACCAGCCCACACAGCTATCAGGAGGTGTCATGGCAGGAGCTGCCAGTTAGAACCTAGGTGAAGCCTTCAGTATAATCCTGGCTTTCTGTGAACAAGGGGACAGTGAGGGGTATTCAAAACAAAGAGAAAACCGATCCAGCTATTGAAAACAAGATCGATTCATGTGAATGAAAACACTGAATCATATGTTTTTGAAAGCCACCAGCAGTTCAAATTGCACTTTTATTCATCATTTTTATTCAGTTACCCAACATCCGGACAACTTTGGCATTTTCATTATCCTAACACCAGGCTTTAATCCCAGGTCATCCTTGATTTTACATCTTAATTTAGGACAGAGATAAACAAAAATGCTCAGGCCTTACATTTTATTTTGTGTTTGCTATCAAGGATGCTGAAACGGTCACAGGCATTCCACCACATCCTTCCCCAGGCTACACTGCTCCCATCCATTTCTCTCTTTACCCTCAAATTGTGCTGATACAGTCCTAAGAAACCACAATGGTTTCATACCAGTTGCTGAATATGAAACACCTTTCATAGCCTCAAAGGTTGTAGAGGGCCAGGATCCAAGGTTTAGTATCTCAGTATTTGATCGCTTACTCTTTGGAAGAACATTATCCAAAGACCTTGATATAAGAATGTATTTACTTCTATTATCACCTTCATAATTATAGCTTCAGTAGAATCCTCACAAAAGCAAGTGCAGTGACTAAAAAGCCAGTTGATGAGTGTCAGGGGAATTCATATCATCACACATTGGAAAGACAGAATATCACTATTACCAAACTTACTTTACAAAACAAAGTGGAGGTAAAAACCAGGGGCAGGGAAAGGGACATCAAACAGGATTGATGGGCTTCCCATCATTGCACTACATTATGGGATGACCTCTGCAGACTGGAAACTGGGTTACATCAACAAACTGCACTTTAAAGTGTGAGATGAAAGAGGGCCTCCCCTAACATTCTGCAGTATTACTGGCTCAGGTTTAAAGAAAGTATGCAGCCAGGTACCAGTGTCACATTTCAACCTGTGATATTGACATGGATGTGAAAAACCTCAGCCTTTGAAACTGAGCCTTTCATATCCTGAACAAAAACCTGAAATGCACTCTCCTGTGAAGACCTGAAGGAGAGAGACGTAAGATGATAAAGGGGAACCCTTTACACGTGGAGCAGTTCTGAACTTTCCTTCCAGAGCTGTAATTTAAGCCTGCTAAAGTAGAGCTTAACTCAGATCTTGACATTGGTTTGTTTGGCTTTCCTCAATACCAGGGTTTACCGGCCTTGTAGAGATTCTGAAAGAACTGGGGGGAGGGGAGTTAAGGGTTCCAAAAAGGTGGTGATGCTTCATGGAAGTGTGGAGAATATTTTAGCAGAGCCACTCTCACTTGAGTTGGATTCAATTATAGTCCCCCCAACCACTCCACCTCTCCCCATAATCCTCTTGTCATTTGAACTCCTTTCTACTGGCTCAGCAAACTCTGAAGCAAACAACAAATAACTCAAATATTTCAAGCAAATTTCATCAGCCCACTGCAAATAAGCTTCATCCTTTTTTCTCCAATGTTCAAAAAGGAAAGCATCTCTGCCCTGTGCTTTCAATTTTAAGCCTTGTGGTTTTGACCTAGAGATTAACAAGCCAAGCTAGCTAGGTAGCCCATGCCTGTAATCCTAGCACTCCTGACATGGAGACAGAAAGATGATCAGTTCCAAGCCGGCCTGGGCTACATAGTGAATCCCTGTCTCAAAAAACAGACACACACAAAAGAAATTAACAAGCTAAGTATGTGCCAGCTGGTATAATCCATAGGTACATGCAGGGACTGAGTACATAGGATTCCTCAACTTCATAATAATCACTTTACATAAAAGTCTCAAATTCTATCTTCCTGTGGCTTTCAGATAAGGGGAAACACATATCACAAAGGTATTTGAAGTCCTCGACGATGGAGATAAAAGGATATTTGTTAAAATCTGATGATTCAAACCAAGTCTCCAACACTAGAACACAAAAATGCCCTAGTACTGTAAAGCCTTGAAAAGCTCCTCTCTAGCCCCAGGTCCTTCCTTGGCTGCCAGCCAGACCCTAGGCCCCTTTACCAGGAACAGACCCCAGGATGCATTACACTTCCTAATTCTTCATAGTCTGCTTCATTTGGCAAAGGACCTAAACCTAACCACAACAGTTAAAAGAAAGCCTTACATTCTACAATAAAATATACAAATCATGAAATGTATACAACTAACAAAAACAGTCTCAGGACTACTTGATGAGAGGAATTTGGGAGGGGGTTTTCATTCAGCATTCCAGTAATGTGAAACCACTGTTTAAGGTAGAAAATCATTTTTCAGTCTCAGGAAACATCGTTACTAGCTGCCAAAAGTTGATCCATATAATAAGAACTGTTTGCTAATGCTGAACACCTGCACTTTTATAGATGGCCTCTCAGGACAGCTGTAGCTAAAGCTTCAAGTCTACTGATACAGCAGCCAAGGAAAAAACACAGCATTTTAGATAAGAATGCTTGCTGAATTACTCATGCAGCTAAACGTGTGTGTGTGTGTGTGTGTGTGTGTGTGTGTGTGTGTGTGTGTGTATGTTCTGACAGCTATTAAATACAATAAAGTACAATACAAAGTATTTCCCTGATAAGGCTCCCAGCTGCTAGAAGCTTACATCTTGAGGTGGCAGGATACACAAATCAAAACATACTAAAAGTATAAACATATATCATGCTTATGGAAGCATTCATAAATATTTACTTCACTTCCCATGGCTAGTTTTAGCTTTTTAGTTTCACTGTTTGATTTTCTTACTTGCTGAGTTTATTGGGAAAAGTCAGACATCAGAGGTTTGAAAGAAAAGTTCATCAAGAAGTTGCAAGCATTGTTTCATGGGCTTCTGAAATGAAGCTTCTAGCAAGCATCAGGGGTAATTTACAATTTGTGCATATGTATTCAAACATCAAAATGATTTTCCCATAGCTTTCTCATTTTACTGGTCTCTTCTAACCAATTATACCAGAGCCATATGGAGAAGACTTTCTGATGATTTTTTGTCTGTCTGTCATAGAATTGGAATTCGAAGAGAGTTCCATTCAGGTTGAGATGCTGTGGTCTTTCCTATGTATTACGCATTGTGTTTGTTTGTTTGTTTGCTTGTTCATTTTTAAGCTCAACAATTTTTTAGCACTGAACCTATGCTGAGCACTATATTGAGAGGGCTTGAGAGGGGATCAACTAAGAGGGCACATGTTGTCTTCCTCAGTTTACAATCGAATCAGGAAAACTGACAGGCAGTGAGTAGTACTAAGTGAAATTTGGCCTCCCAAAAGATAGCATACTTTAGGGGATACAAGCAAGACCTGGCTAAATATGGAAAAGCCATAGAAAATTAACTACTTAGTGATTGACCATCCCTCAAACTTTAAGCCATCCTAGTGTTAGCATGACTCAGTCTTCATATCTTATTTTAATGGGGCATGATTCAATGAGGTTTCTTTGTTTGGCCATGGTTTCAGCAGGCCAGAGAGAATAAAATGATGTGAGTCAGTGGAAGGGCTCTGAAATGATTTTCTTTCCTCTAATGAAGTTTTCTGTTACCCTCAAGTCTAGCACATGTTCTACCTGTATCATCTCTGAAGCAATCCATCACCTCTTCTTCTTTACCCATTATAACCTCTTACCACAATCACAAATCACCTAAGTTTTTACACTGAGATCACAGCTCAGGCCATGTTCTGGTCCTTATTACCTCTCATCCTCCTTTACTGCCCTGGTTAGCACCTTTGCACAGTAAGACTCTACAGTTCCCTGGTGTCAGAAAAAGGAAATTCTCATCATTCCTGGGGATTGAGTCCTCTCCCAACTGCAAGCAGAAAAAGACCTTTTCTTGGAGCACTGAATCTGCCTTTTACCAAGACTAGACACAGACCAAGTGCCCAGATTTACTCATGGTGCTGAGATTAACCAGAAGCTGTGCACTCAAAGCATAGTCCTTCCTCTCTTCCAAGTCCCTGTTGGTGGCTACTTGCCTATAGCTCCATCTGTCTACTCTAGAAAGCATATATATATATGAAAGCAATATATATATTGTAGTGGCTCCATTGTCTATGAATTCTAGAATTCCCCAGCCTTTGCATACCTATTTCAGGGATTCACTTCTAGTGAATACAAAGAGGAAAAAAGTGGCTTTGAGTGACTTAGGCTGGGACACAAAGATGATAGAGGTAACAGCTGGCCCTGGCCCCTCCTCTCCATTCCTTAGAAGCTAGCTATCATACTCTAAGAAACCTGAACACATACATGGAAACTCTAAGTGTAGGTCCCCAGCCATGATCCTGATAACAACTAGCAACATGATTTCTATGTCAGACCTTCACTGACTCCCAAGCCCTGCATGTCCTTGCAAAGTTGTTACGCTGCTAGCATTTGGGTCATCTCATGAGGCCAAGCAGAGCAAGAAGCCAGTCTCATCAAGCACTCCTTCAATGTTTGATTCACGAGTAAGATCAATTAGAGTTTTAATGTAATTCAGCAATAGATAATTGCAATATTAACCTATCAGGGTGCATGCTAACTAGTCCATCACACAGTGTATCTATTGACCAACATACTTCAATTTGTCTCACGTAGCAAATTAAGCAAAAATCTTCAGCAACCAATTCCAGGGAATTTGGAGAGAAAAAAAATACACTTTTGTTTTGCTCAATGAAATAACTTCATAATCTCTTAGGCAAAGTGAACATGGCAAGGGTTCAGTAGCCTTGAGTTGACTGGTGAATTTCACTACCTACACAGTAGCAATTACTAATCACACCTTGAGGGAACATTGAAAATCACTGAGTTAGGTATTTGACATATTAATGTTATTGATGCATATATATAAAATAAATTTTGAAAGAATATATTTGTAATCCACTGGTAAAACACATTAATTATTGATGGAAACAGAAGTGAAATAGATCACGAAAGAAAATCTTTCTACCTTACTGGTTTAAAGGTGTATTTCTCTCTAGCCTCAAACAGTCAGACTGACTATTTTGATCACTTGCACTTTATTGTGTTGAACAGCAGGTATAAAGTCATTAACAGGAAATCAGAGCAGCAGGAAAGACCGTAATTCGGACAGACTCTTGCGGAGAAACCTGGACTAAATCGATACTGAATGCTGGAAAATATTGCCATAGTAGAAGCTTCAACAAATATTTGTACATATTTATTTGCATTGGCTTTTGTTCATTTTATTTGGTTGGGACTCCATGTTTTTCCTGGCTGAAAACTCACAACTTTCTTCAGTTCTAGAAAATTCTTAGCAGTTATCACCTGTTGGGGTTTGGCTCTTCTTCACCCTCTCCTTTTGTGATTCCTATTAGATTTTTTTTTCATATCTCAATTCACTCTCCAGTTCCATCTTTTATATTATCCTATCCTTTCTACACTATGCTATGTAACTTTCCATTTCATTAACTTTAGCTATAGCCAACCTATTATTCACACTTTTATTAGAATTTTTTGAACTCTTAATCTGCATGAAAATTTCATTTGCCAAGATTTGTAATTGTTCTTGGCCATATTTATCTGTTAATTTTTTTATATTTTCTTCAAAATCTCCTATTACTGTTTAACTTGGATACTACCAACTTTATACCTTTTCAGTGACTTCTCAAATAATTCTATTCAAATCATGTGAAAAATGATGGATTACTTATAACAGCTCATGCATAATTCCTCCAATTTGTTGGTTATAGTGACTATCGTGATCTTGAATTTTCACATGTGTTTTTCAAATCTGAGCTTAAGAACTTTTTGCACTGGACATTTATTTTATTTTATTTTTAATCACTTTACCTATTATTGTGCATGTGTGATGTGAATATGGGTGCACACGTACCACGATGTATGTGCAAAGATGAGAGGATAACTTTCAGCAGTCACTTCTCTCCTCCCACCACGGGATCTAGGGATCATACGCAGATTATCAGATTTGTGTGGCAAGGTCCTCCCTGCTAAGCCATCTCCCTGTCCCTGTGTCCTTGTTTTTACCCTTTCCTGAACTCAGTTCCAGGAACTGGATAGTGCCACAATACCTGAGCCTGACACCAGAGTTCATAGCCTGGAACAAATTTTCCACTAAATGTCTGGGGCTTTGCCAAATGAGAAAATGAAGGTCAAGTGCCTGTAGTAGCCATGGCAGCATTATAGTGGTATTCTATTTGTACTGAAATGTGATTTTATTTGTATGTTAATAAATAAAGTTGCCTAGGGGTCAGAGCTATTAGCAAGCCATAGCGAAAGCCGGGCGGTGGTGGCGCACGCCTTTAATCCCAGCACTTGGTAAGCAGAGCTAGGTAGATCTCTGTGTGTTCAAGGATACAGCCAGCATTGGAGACACACGCCCTTAATCTCAATACCAACCATAGAAAACTTGGGAGGTCTGTACAGAGAGACTGTGACGAGACAGCCACGTAGTTAGTTTATAACCAATGAGAAGGAAGAAACAGGACTCCTTATAAGACAACCGCACAGGAAGAAACTCCCTTTTTCAGAGAAGTCTCTTGGCGGGAGAGTCTAGCTGGCGGAAAGCGGGTAAGGCTTCTAGCTCTGACCTCTTGGGCTTTCACCTTTACATTGGCTCTGTGTTTCTTATTTAATAAGGCGGTCGGTTACATCTACACAGCATCGTTGAGAAAATCCACTGCACTCTACAGGTAGCTCTGATTCTTCTCCCTGCCAGGTGACTGATTCCATGGTCCCCATCCTCAGAAAGTGGCAGTCTGCGAGACTCACCATGTGGGAATCATTTATTGCCCTATGGGTTGGTATTAGGTAAGTTTTATCTCTCTTCCAAACCACATTGTGCTGTGGGATGTTCTGTATGGCAAATGTGTTGCTAATAAAGCACTGATTGGCCAGTGGCTAGGCAGGAAGTAGGCGGGACTAACAGAGAATTAAAAGAGCAGGAAGGCAGAAGGAGACTGCCTGCCAGCCTGCCAGCCAACAACCGCCAGGACAAGCAGCATGTAAAGATGCCGGTAAGCCACGAGCCATGTGGCAAGGTATAGATTTATGGAAATGGATAACTTAAGATATAAGGACAGTTAGCAAGAAGCCTGCCACGGCCATACAGTTTATAAGCAATAGAAGTCTCTGTGTTTCCTTGGTTGGGTCTGAGCGGCTGTGGGACTGGCAGGTGAAAGAGATTTATCCTGACCGTGGGCCAGGCAGGAAAACTCAAGCTACAACATTGTGCTGGGTGCTTCCACTCTCCTCACCATGTGCATTCTAATTCTTGCTTTGTTCAGCAGAGATTTTTATTTTAAAGTCAACTTTTAAGTGTAACTATATTTTCAAAAACTTTCTTTTAAAGTTTCACAACTGTTCTAAGAGAAGGCACTTAATCCACACCATATACACAGTCCTTGTAATTTTTCATCTTTACATACATACAGGAATTCTATTCATCTAACACAGTTAAGACAAATGGAAAAAAAGCTGGAAAAAACACAATGACACAGTTATCCTAGATAATGAAAAGAGGTCTGGTGAGGATTTGATTCAACTGCTATGCTGAAAGCACAAACCTGTCAATGTACATGTGTGTCTATTAGTGCCAAACCAAACAATACACAGAGAATCACGTTTCATGTTTCATCTAGGAAGTGAGCTTTATGCAGATCTCCTCAGTTCTGTGTTTAGAAGCCCCTAGATCTTCCGAGTTGCTGGCATTCACTTGGTTCATAGTACAGACAAACTCTGAGGCTCCTCTAATTTGCAAAGACAAGTGCCAGTTGCCTGATTTCATACGCACACCTGCTGAAGGTATCATTTTCCTGGCAGATGACTTGACATATGTGCTGACAACTGACTTCATTAAAATGCTTGTCTGCATGTCAGTTAATTGTGAGCAATCTTTATCATATTCAGAATTCTGATCTGCATCAGTCCATTTCAGCATAGATCCATCAACTTTTGTATGAGACCTGCCTCAAAAATTGACAATTGTATTACAAAGACAATGATATATTCTCTCAAGCCTTATTACAGCTTGAATGAAATGTCCCCTACAGGCTCGTGTGTTTGGGAACCTAGTCCTCAGAGGGTGGCTCTAATGTAGAAGTTTGTGGAGACTGCAAAGTGCTGCTGACAGATCTGAGTGGAGTTGTGAGGGTTTTAGCCCAGTCCTGCTTCTAGTCTCCATTCTGCTTCTAAAGCTACAAAGATTTGAGAAGCAGCAGCCACAAGCATCAGCATTCTGGACTGAACCCTTCACCACGCCTCTGTAACAGGCTGTATTGTATTTTCTGAAATTATGTCTCAAAATAAATCATTTCTCTCTTAACTTGCTTTCCTTGGGAATTTTGTTGTAATAATGAGACGTAATTGTTTAAGCCTTAACACAGTCAGTACACTTCAAAAGGAAAAACAGAAGAGACATTTTTGTTGTTGTTGTTCCTGAATTTGTAAAACACATGGGAGGCTGGAGACATAGCTCAATGGTTAAGAGCACTTGCTGTACAATGAGGATCTGGATTGAAACCTCAAAGCCCAACCCTAGCAACATTCTTATTCTACCAAGGCCACACCTCCTTATTCCTCTCAAGTATTGCCACTCCCTAATGACCAAGCATTCAAATATATGACTCTATGGGGCTGTTCCTATTCAAACCACCATACTCACTCACTTGTTCACTTGCTTGCTCTCTCAGTTTTTGAAAATACTCCCTAGGAATTCACTTTCTTTAATGAAACTCTCTTTATAATATAGTAATACAAAAATCTGTAAAGCATGCAGGGTATGAAAAGTAACTTCAGTGGCATTTAGGAATACCAGTGTTCCTGAATTTTGAAAGAACTTGTAAACTCATCAATACTGTTTAATAGTTCCAAACTAAAGATTCTAAGTCTTCTGTTTTTGGAAGACACAATAAAAATAAATTATATTTCCAATCACTTACATAATTAATATAGCTGACACTCAAATATTTGAGATGAATAAATATGGTTTTATGATGCATATATTGAAATAGCTACATAACATTCTTTTCTTCTTGCTTATTCACAAAGAGCAAGAAAAATCAAAAGAAAGGTATTGGTGAGTAGTGCCACATTCCTTTAACATGTGCATCTCGTTTGTCTTCTAGTTAATGTAAGTTACTAGGAAATACAAAGAGAAATGCAGAATAAATATGTGAACAGCAATACCCACGGCCATCAAAGACTGCCTCTGAAGTAGAAGATTTATAAGAAGAATTAGCATTTAGGTTTTCCCTTTCTTTGTCTCTGTTCTGTCACAGCAGCAAGAAAAGATACTAGTCCATGCCCTTTCCCCTGCTGTAACCATGTTATTTTCTACTGTTAATGATATTGTATATTCACAGTTCTATGCTTACTGCTGCGCATCTACAGGCAAGAAAACTGTACACTACTAGAACCCTCCCCCCAAAATAAGATGAAGTAGCATTTACTAGGAATAGACTATATGCTAGATCCAGTACAAAAAGGACTGTTCTCATTTTTCCAGAAAAGGGGCAAGCAGAGGAGCATATTGTGTCTTCACTACCATGCTGAGTGGGTCGGAAATTCAGCAGGTACAGAGCCTCTCTGGGGGTCAAAACATTTTTTCCTCTGCCCTTGGCTTAGTGCTTTACACATGAGACTCTCATTTCAAATGTTTGCCTAATTGTTTGGATCATGCTTGTCCTTCAAGTGGCACATAAGCTCATTAATTACATTTACAAAGAATTAGTCTGTGTACCTTACTAGACTTAACACACATTGGTCTTCTAGACATCATGCTAGTAGATGATGAGCCAATGGGGCAGTAAAGGATACGGTAATGGGAAGAGTAAACACTCTGAAAGTACTGAAATAGAGAGATGCAAACAGGGTTTTGAGATGGAGGAGACTGGACCAGCCAAGCAAGCAGAGCAGAGGGGAGAAATGAGGATGTGGCTCTTGAGCAGCATCCTAAAGGTAAGGGTAAAGGGAGCAGTGAGCTAAGCTGGGAATCTCTGTGTAATGGGCAAAGGGTCTGGATGATGGGATTAGATGCCATATACTGTGACTGCAGCAAAGGCAGTAGAAGGACAGGAAAGGGACATGATTGGTGAGAGTAGAACTAAAGAGCAAGGAGGGCTGGATGTTCTTCTAGAAGCTTGAAAGCAGTTAACCCATCACACATGTACCCAGAAGATACAAAGGCATGGCTGGGAAATGGAAAGACCTCACAGGATACTATTGCTGTCAAACATGCAAGAAATAATGAAGGGCTAAAAAAGGCAATAGCTGTGAGATCAAAGAAGAAAGGATAAATTCAAACAAATACATAAATTTCTCTTTGTGTTGTTTAATTATGGGTCGCTTGTGGTGGCCCAGAGAAAGCTGATTCTGAGGTAACCTCTCTGTTTCTAACACCTACTATTCTGAGGCACAGAGGGAAAAAAGAGAGCATGATTTTAGTTTGGGTCATGTTTGACATGAAGTGTAGTATCCAGAGAACTTTCCAGAAGAGAGTTGTCTAGAATACAGCAAAGATAATTAGTATCTTTGCTTGAAGCCAAGGATAATGGAAAAATAGCATACATATACTAGCTGAGATCTAATATAAGCATAAAATGGATATACTGAATGAGAATGATTGTGATAGAAATCTATTGAGACATTTGTGAACCAAAATCTTAACTATGATTTTGTCATCATCTTTCTAATATTCTACACCTTACTTTCAAATTCTGATTATACATTTCCCAAGAGCTATAACGAAGACTAGGCCACCATAACACATCATCATTTTACCTTTTCCACAGCAGAAAGTCTGCTGCTGGATTGGCCAGATCATTTTTTCCTCTATGATCCATTTTCTATTGTTAGAGGCAGCTACAAAGGATCTTTATCATTTAAAGCAAACAGGTAAGTATCCTTAGATCACGTGTCTTAAATTGGGACACAAATTCTGTATGTTATCCTATAGTGTCAAAAAATTCACGTTGAAGGAGAAGTGAAAGGAGCTAACCAAGAGGGGAAAGGCAGGTCTTTTCTCCACCACCTCAAATAGACATGCCTAATCCAGATATCAGGATATTCATAGCATCACTGTTTCCCTGGCAGAAATGGTCCCAAAGCCATCACATTCTATATTCTATGGGAAACAGAGAGTGATTGGTTGTGGATGAGAGAAAGAGAGACAGGGGAGGAGGGAGGGAGAGGGGAGAGTTGGAAGAGATTCTTTTACAAGTGTCTAACACTTGCCAATGCCCTTTGTCATACTTAATCATTCCTCCTCCTTGGGACCAAGGTTACACATCAGAAGTTGTGAAAAACTGACAAGTTTCCAATGATATCCCAAAACCTAAATATAAAACCTTCCTATATTTCTACATTTTAATGGACTAGATGAGAGGAACTGCTAAGGAGGTATGAAGAGGAAGATAAAAAAAGAAGCTCAGGAGGACACAACCTAGAAGCAGTGAGCTGTCAATTGTACAAAACACCATCAAGAATAAAAACTAAAATGATTATAAATTACCTCCACACAAAGTAGAATGTAGGCAAACACAAAATCCTTTCAAAGTCAAGATTTATCAGCATTAGAACACAGATTGAGGCACTTTAACTCGACAGATACCAGAATCTATGGGGATAATCTGTTTAGTTCCAAAGTTGCAACAGTACTCTCACCCAATAAAGAAGGGAACTCCAATAACAAGGTCTTGACCTTTGGCCTCCAATGATGAAGTCTAAGGGAGTTCTAGCTTTCCATGCTCCCTGAAACTAAACAGTCTCTTTTACTTGTCATTTGGATAAATGTGGGAAAGCATTTGCATTTATATAGAAATTTTATTTTAAACGAAGATGAAACAATAAAGGATGCCCTATAGAACTTCAAAATCAGCATGCACAAAATTGATATGACTCTTTCTGTCTTACACACACACACACACACACACACACACACACACACACACACACACCTATACACACCTATACACTAGCAATGAGACAGAAAATAGAAAAAAAATCATCCAGTATTGGACTAAGATAAACACCTAATACTTAAGATGTAATAATATTTATTTTGTAGGATGACATGAGTCCTAGATTCAAGTTCTGGATGTGCCACTTTTCAGTTCCAGGTCTTTTTGGGTTATTTAATCTCTCTTTGACAATCCCCTTTCTTTCTTCATTGTCAACAAATCTCTGGGTATGTCTGTGAGGATGTTTCCAGAAGGATTTAACTATGAAGTGTAGATTTGCCCTGAATATAAACACTATTCTCTGGGTTAGGGTCAAGGACTGAATGAAAGATAAAAAGAGGGTGGACACTGAAATTCATCTCTCTGCTTCCTGACTGTGAAGACAATGTGGCCAGCTGTCCTGTGCTCCTGCCACCACAGAATGAACTGTACCCTTCCTAAACAATGACGCAAAAGAAACCCTTTCTTCCTTAAGTTGTTTGTGTAAAATATTTTATGACAGGAAAAAGAAAAGCAACTACTGTATCAGAGTAACAGGACCAATAGCTGTATAACAATAAGCTTTGTATATGAACAGGTAAGAAAATTAGCATGGCTGTTGGTACAAAAGACTCAAAGAATTATAATTATCATGGCACTTCAGACTCTGCCAAGTCTTCCAGTTGATTATTATGAAGCCCAAAATAATTACAGAATATGGATTATTCACAATCCTTTACATTAATAGAATGTGAATATGTATCTATACACACACATAAAAATAGGTCTTCAAAAAGTCAGTTTTCATATTATTAAGAGTTTCAATTTAAAAATAAAATGGTAAACATGTTATTTGATCTTGAAAATATTTTCCCTCATAAAAACAATGATTACACAAAGTATTCAGATAATTCTAAGACCCACATTGACTTCTAAATGATAACACTTCAGAAAAATACAATATGAAGATTTTCAAGCAGTAAGTTAATTAGTAAATGTGATAGATGCATTTTCTTAGCCTCTGTTCTAGCTAGCAGGAGTTTATGACGTTAAAAATTGGGAAAAAATTCTGAGACACTACTGTAAATAGAACTTTGGGCAAGAGCTAGGTACATGGAATTATTTTTTAGAGTAGAGTACCACGGAAACAAATGAGGACACAGAAGCAGAGGGGAGCACTCCACTTTCTGCAAGGGATTCTGGGGTTCCCAACTAGGCATTCTCAGCTAGGCATTCAGAGGGAGCAAAACTCCGCCTCTCCAGTCACACAGAGAGCAATAGCTCCCCCAGTACAGCCTCCAGCCTCTGTGTACAGAGGTCTTGTAGGATCACTTGTCTTTTCTTCTCTTTTTCTTGGGTTTTGTTTGGTTGGTTTTGTTTCTTTTTCTTTTTTCACATGATCTCACTAAGTTGTCAAGCTTGTTCCAAATTCATGATCCTCCTGTTTCAGACCCCCATGTACTGTGGTTCCAGGCGTGTGCTGCACTGCCCTGCTCTCTGTGGTATGGCAACATTCTTGAGCACAGCTGAGGCAGAAGTGTTATGGCATGTCATGCTTGCCTCTGGGAGTTAGCTTGTGTTCTAGCTCATCCAGCAATTCTGCAGCATTTCACTACCTTGTATTAAATACTTGTCCATTCATACTGGTTACAATGGATTCCGACTAAAGAAGACAGGAAACTAAATATGGCTTTGGAGAGGGACATGCAATTTGATTTAGAGAGTAGCAGTTTTGTGCATTCATGGTAACTGACCTCTTCTCACATCAGAGCCCATAGAAACCTGACAGTTACTATAAAACAACTTTCCTTGAGGAAATGATATTCTGCTGTGTATGTCCAAGATTGGGGTGGTGGGAGAGTGGAAAAAGAGGAAGGGTAGAGGTTTTCCAGAGGTCAAGAAGGAAGGGGTAGAAATCTTGCATGTTCTGGTTGGCTGCAGCATAGCTTTTGGAAAAATAACCACTATCGTTACTGAAATACTCAAGATAATAATTTGAGATGCCAAGATTTCTTCATTCCATTCCAAGTTGGCTCAGTCAGAATGTAGACTTGTGATGGCTGTTCTTGGTTGTCAACTTGACTACATCTGGAAATAACTAAAACGCAAGCAGCTGGGAATACCCATGAGGAATTTTTTTCTTAATTCAATCATTTGAAGTGGGAAGACTCACTTTTAATCTGGAACTTTTGAGGTGGGAAGATACACCTTTGGTTTAGATCTTTTGAGATGGGAAGATCCACCTTTAATCTTGGCCACATAGTCTGCTGGCAGCCTGTATAAAGGACATTAAGAGGGAAGCTCTCTCTCTTTACCTGTTTGTTTTCACTCCCACTGGCAAGTCCACTGCTGCACTGGCATTAGAGCCTCCTAGTTTGCGATCCTGGCATATACTGAAGACCTGCTCAGACCTCCAGGCTCAGGGATTGAACAGCTACTAGATTCTTGGACTTTTTCTTGGTAGATAGCCGTTTTTGCATTTACAGCCAGACCACAGCCTGTAAACTATCCTAATAAATCTAATAAATAAATGGAGACAGAGAGAGAGAGAGAGAGAGAGAGAGAGAGAGAGAGAGAGAGAGAGAGTCATTCTATAACCTATTTCCCTAAAGAACCCTAAAACAACATGGTTGAGAACTCTGAATCTGCATCAATATTTGTGAACTAACATTTTACAATAATGTGGCAGAATCAAGACCAGCATATGAAAGAAGTCCATTTGTGGAGGAAAAGTAGAAGCCCTACCTTACCTAGGCTTCTTCTAAAGGAACAGAACTTGCGAGGCAGGAGAAGAGAGCCAGAGAAATACAAAACAGAGAGACAGGGACTAAGAAGGGCCTCCAGCAGGCTCTACACCACATGGCAGGATGTTTGCTGGACTCTTTCTTCAGATCAAGAGCTACTTCTTTTCTTGACAGTGTCTTTTCTTTCTTCGTAAGCAGCTCCTATTTCTAGTTGTGGGTTCTTGGTTCAATCCTTTGTCCTGGAACACATGAGCATGAGATGGAGTGACTTCTGAATTTAGATCCTTGGTTGGGCATTCTCAAGTGTGTTTTCCCTGACGCTCTGGTCTTTCTCACTGCTTCTCTGACTTCTGTGTCTAATTTAGAAGGCATGACTTTTTCTCCATCTCCTACTCTTAGTGGCTCCAGGAATCTTCAGCTTATCTGTAGTGCTGTGTTCTTCTTGATGTCTAATCAAATTGTCCCTGAACTTCCTTCTGAGTCAGTTTTTAAATTATTTTATTAATGAGGCTAAGAACCCTAAAAGTGAACTCTCACTTTCCCTGTAGCAATAAAGATGATGAAACAGAGAGAGCTTCAACTGCTGTTCATTTTCAGAAATAATTTAAAGGGAGGAAGTAGGAATGTGACTTGATCCTGCAGACACATTTCTCTTTAACTTGCAGCTGCTAAGTAGAGAGGAGCAGGGTTTGCTGTCAGACGAAGTGTCTCTCCATTCCGAATGTAGGAGCTGGAAGTGTGCTCTGACCTACAAGCTCTGAAGTAGGTGGCCCACCTGACCAGAGCCTGACTCAAGGAGAAATGAATGATAGGCTCTGATGACTGAATCATATCTGCCCAGTTTCTGGTTCTTGACAAGCACAGTATAGATGTTCTGTGCTTGGAGATATTGATAGGAGGTATTTGTTAGATCAGTGGACTGATGATAAATGATTTAAGCCGCCAGGCTGCTTCAGGAGAGCACACTGCATGTGCAGTAAATTTGGATAAAAATCACTCAATATAGTAAATGCTGATAACAGAAAAGTCCAAAGTCCACACTCTGTAAACAGCTATGAACAAGACCACATGTCTCCACATGTGGCTGTAATACCATGTGCAGCTCTTTCCAGACATATGTACAGGGCCTTCTTGCCTTCTGGCCCTGGCAGAGGGGTTGCAGCCCCAGGGATAAGAATCTACCTCTGCTTCTTTATCTACACATCTTTCAATGCTCAGCAAAACTGGATAAAAGACAGTTATTGAACAACAAGACTTTTCTGGTGGCACTCTGAAATGTGTCTTTTTAAATTTCTTTATAAGATAATGCCATACAAAATAAAGATAGAAATACTGGGATTATTTTCATTAAATTGCCTTTCTTCAGAGGCCATTGTCAAAACCACTGAATATTTTATGCAAATACTGAATAAATAAATTAATATGAAACATTCAACTAAAATATAGAGAGCAACAAACTCCTGAATTTTTCTTATATGTATCAAGCACCATGCTGAGGAAGTAGAGGTTAGTATGCACACTGCATACAAATGGAAGTTTAAATGGAACCTGCTATAGGACACACACTAAAATGCCTCATCACGTGTGTCTTTCTTACCAGTTTTCTCATCATTGTTAAGAAAAAAAAAAGAATGAAAAAAATGTATACTTAATGCATTTCATTGTTTCCTGTATACTGGAGGAAAGATGTTCTCAGAAGAGAGCTGGAAATGTCTGTACTTCTCAAATTCTATAAATCTCTTAGGAAGCTGTATAATATCTCAGAGTCCGGGGAACTAATCAAGGGATGTCACAAGATGGAGTGGACCATTAAGGGAAAAAGAAACATCATTTTGTCCACTTGTAACTGAAGAGCCTTGAACAGAAGTTAAGAACATGGAAGAGTAGGGCAGGGTTCCCCAGTGCTGGACTGCTTCTCACCTCCTTGACTCTTAGACAAGCTACTTAACAGGTTGGCTAACTAGAACAAAATACAAATATGTACTTTTGGTGGTATTTTCAATAACATAAACAACATAAAGTGCTCATCCCAGTGTCTAACACTGAGTAATTGTTTATCATTCAACATTAATTGTTCAAAGTAAAAAGTTGTTTTCCTATTCTCCACCTTATGCTCCTTGCTCCCCAAAATGGTTTCAGTACAGCCTCTGGAGCAGCTCCATCATCAACCGGATTGCATCTTCCAGCAGATTATACTATGTTATTGTACTAGGGAAAATTCATCTTAATTGTTTGCACCAGAAACTCTATGGAGACAAAATCATCTTTGTTTAGAAAATACCCTGGTACCTTTCCTAAAGGAGTAAATGTAAGGTTCAGAAAGCATGGGTAAAGGAGAGGAGGCAGCAATTTGGTCTAGAAGAGGCATTTTAAATGAGAGATTGATGACCTGGAGGAGTGTGACTATAAGAAGGAAGACATAAACAGTGAGATGGTACAGAACAGGCTGCAATCACAATTTCTTCAGGAATACCTAGTAGGCCAATGTGAGTAGGAGTGTATTTCATGTGAAGGAGAAAGGATCATTCCACACATAGAGCAACCTAAACCACAGGGAGGGGAAGCCAGGGAGGGAAGAGGCAGCAGGCATCAGAGCCAAGAAGACACCATGGAGTACTTACTGTCTATGAGGACAAGTGCTAGTGTGGACAGATATGAGGGTGGCATTGGAACATTCAAGGAGAGATAAAATGGAGTCAGAAGCAACTGAAATCTCAAAGAACAAGGCAACCTTAGCGATAAGGGTGACCCCACTTAACATCTGAGTTACATTAGCACTTTTAGATATGGGGGGAGGAGATAAGAATGCACTATGATAAGTGGGATTGTAGAAGGCAGTATTTTCCAAAGCATGTTTGTTTTTATAGAGAAATTATTCAAATAAAACATTATTTGGAAGTTCAGTTTGAAACAGATAAATGAATATCTACTCAGCTTAGCTTGTCTACATATGCATGTATTCATGTATGCGTGTGTACATATATGTGCATGTGACAGATGAAAAGCAGTTGTGTTTTTCCTCTAGCTCCTTCCTCCTTAACCACTGAGCAGTTCTATCTGTGATGGAGTCTATTACACTGTTAAGTAATGCACAGTGGATCCACATATGGGTGCATCCGGCTATTTTTCGAGTGTGTTAGTTAAACATACAAGGTCTCAGATGAGCAAGCCTTTCTTCACTCTATACCTCTAGGTAAATTGCCTTAACAGCCTTGTTCCTCATTCATATGGTTTACATAGAGTAAAAATCCTTGCAGGGTTACTGTGATTAATTATAAAATTACACATCATAAATATACTTAATCAGAGTAAATAATAAATATGAAATATCACTGCTTCTTAATAGGATTCCTCCATTGCAAAGAAATAATGTGTAGATGTAACATTATTACAGTATTTCCAGTCTGGCGATTGCTATAAGAGGTTAGAGTGAAAACAGAACAATCATATAGTTAGAGCTAAGGGGAGCCCCTAGGGAGACAGATATGAGAAGGCTGAATATGAGGGAAGCGAGGGACTACTCGTTCCCAAGGAAGACTTCAAGTCAGAGGGTTTGTGATTTAGTTACTCTGTTAACTGTGTAACTCATGCTTATTTGATTGACCTACTATGAACCACATGCTGACTA
>CABHPP010131474.1:4053-22778 GCA_902168425.1 Peromyscus attwateri | reverse complement strand
TACGTGGCTTATATTTTATACTACCTTTACTGTCTCTTTAAAGACTTCATTTTTCAAAACTATCTATTTCTTTATATAACTGTATATATTCCTTTTATATATTCCTTTTTATCTCTCTTTGAAGCCTACGTACATTTTTACACACATTTTAAAGCATTTAAAGTCTTGTTCCATCTGAATCTGTCTTATTGTGTACCTGTTACTTTAAACTGCAGCATTCTAAGACTGAAAGGGTGCTGTGGCTGCTGGCTCCGCCCACCTCAGCTTCCCAACATGGCGGTGATACTTTACCGTCAGCTCTGGGAGCCTTCGTGGGTCTATGCTTCTATCAAAGCAGCGTTTAGCTCAGAAACCTCTTTTTTTTTTTTTTAATTTTGTACTAGCAATGGCTAAATCCACCATGCAGCTTAATGTGCCACTTGCAGATGCCTCATTCCTGCCATACTGCAAGTCGAGCGCGCACGCCAGGAACCCGCCATACAGTAGCTCAAGCCCGCAGGCTGCGGCTAACTTGAGAAAGACAACTAGGAAGCTGTTTTAGCTCTGTTTTAGAATCTTCTTTTTACGCTTTCTCAGGTTTTAAGGGGAAATTCCTGCCCCACGTTCTGGCGCCATTTGTGGCTAGAGTTTTCCTGCCTGGCCCACGGTCAGGATAAATCTCTCTCACCTGCCAGTCCCACAGCCGCTCAGACCCAACCAAGTAAACACAGAGACTTATATTGCTTATAAACTGTATGGCCGTGGCAGGCTTCTTGCTAACTGTTCTTATATCTTAAATTAATCCATTTCTATAAATCTATACCTTGCCACATGGCTCGTGGCTTACCGGCATCTTTACATGCTGCTTGTCCTGGTGGTTGCTGGCTGGCAGGCAGGCAGCCTCCTTCTGCCTTCCTGCTCTTTTAATTCTCTCTGTTAGTCCCGCCTACTTCCTGCCTAGCCACTGGCCAATCAGTGCTTTATTAGCAACACATTTGCCATACAGAACAGCCCACAGCACATGCCTGCCCCGGGAATGACGCTCCAGATGAACCAAGGGTCTGAATGGGCTGTTGTCCCCAGGTGTGACAGACTGCACAGGTCATGAGGCTTTCTGCTGGCCACACTGGAGAAAGCAGGCCCTTCTGCGCCCTGTGCTCCTCTCCCCAGCTCCCAGCTCTCCTGTGTCAGTTCTGCACCAGTGTCTCAGCCCCCAAGGTCGTGCTATGTGTGGCCCAGGGACCTTGAAGACATGCTCATGCCTTGGTTTGGCAGCATATCTATGGGAGAAAGGATTGCACTCAGGAGTTAGTCAGAACGCAACCGAACCAGCAGTCGGGGTGGGTCTGCACTGCTCTGTCTAGGCCCGTTTTAACTGCAGTGGTGGGGATGCCCAGTTGAAGATGAGATCCGTTCCTGACTCAGCCCTGCCTGCACTTACCTTGAGCCCATCAGAGCTGGCGTTAGCTGCACCGTTGTTCAGTTGGTTGCACATATGTCTTTTGCTTGCCTCATGCTGCAGCCCATGTGGGCTCTAGATACAAGGCTGCCCTGCCTCCAGTCCTTCCCGCTCCACAGCAGAACTGACCCTCTAGGTATCTAGGGAGTCCTTGCAAGAGTGTGGCCTCTGGGAAGGGGAGCAGGGATCAAACCAGAATGTGTTCCTGGAAGATGCAAGGGGCAGATGTCTTCCAGAAACACCAAATCCTGCCTTCTGCAGGCTAGTAGCACCTTCTGCAGGTTCCTCACACCTACTGCAGGCTCCTCACACCTAGAGATGGTGTGAGGAACCCCCGAGAATCCTTCACCTCTAGCTGAGGAAGGTGTCAATTCACCACTGCTGTCACCAGCACAAGACATCCTGGCAAGTGATCTGAGGATGCATCACTGTGATCTAGCAAGCCATGGGGATGGAGATGGCTTGGATGTATTGTCCCTCCAGCCAACCCACATTGGGAGTATATTTATTTGCATCCCAGGGGATGTCCATGTCTGTGTATGACCATGGACAGGGCCTCAAATTAATGACACTCTGTTCATTCTTTGACCTCCAAGGGTGAGCTTTGTTAAAGCTCCGTGTTGCTTCAATGGCTGGTGTTTTCAAGGAAGTCTGTGTGTCTTTTCTGTCCCTTTCTGTTGAGTGGCAAATAATCTGCATTTGCCAAGCACTGTTGAGTTCATGAACAGCTGGGAGTTGGCATTGAGAGTACAGGTGTACACCGTGTGTGTGTGTGTGTGTGTGTGTGTGGTCTTTGGCTGTGCCTCACAGAGCGCTGGTCATGATGCATTATGCTCAACTGATAGAGCACTTGCCTAACATGCAAAAAGCCCTGGGTTCCATTCCCAGTGCCACATAAACTGGGAATGATGCTATACACCTGTAATCCTAGGAGGTGGAGGCAGGAGGACCGGGAACTCAAGGCTATCCTTGGCTACATAGCAAGGTTGAACCAGCCTGGGATAGATGAGATCCTGTTTCAAAAAAAGCATTGTGAATGAAAAAGGTAAGGACTAGGTTAGCTGGGAGTGAGAACACCCAAGTTGTTTCCCTCAGTGTCTCTGGGGGGTCTGGTCCAGTTGACTCTTCCTGTGTCTGTCCACGTGGGAGAGCCGGGTGAGTGGACTGCAGCAGTTACCAGGGCCGCTCCTGCCCACCCGTGCCTGCGTGAGGAGCCTGAGTCCCCAGAGACCGTTAGACTTCTGAGTCACCCTGACAAACACCAAAGGAGGAAGGATTTATTTTGACTCATGGGTCATTTTAGCCCAAGGTCACTTGACTGTGTTGTTTGTGGGCCAGAACTGAGGCAGAACGTCATGGTGCGAGCATAGTGACCCAGCAGTGGGATAGAAGAGGCAGGGAAGGGGCAAGAGACAAGCATGTCCTCCACAAGCTCGGGGACTTGCTTTCTCCAGCGAAGGCTGACCTCCTGTCACCTCTGAGAATGCTCTCATATTATAAAGTCAGCAGGGGATTAATGCATCCGTGACGTCAGCGTCTTCAGGACAGTTCTCCAAAGACCACCAGCTGCAACCAGCTCCCCATGCATGAGTCTGCAGACAGATCCCACTCAAGGTGTCCCAGAAGGTCACTACCATGCTGAGGACCTGAGGGGGTTGTGACCCTCCCTGGTTGTGCCCTTACTCTCTGCTGGATAGAAGGGAGTTGGGGGTCTGGGCCTTTGTCAGGTCAGAATGGCAGTGGGCAGTGGCATAGGTGGGAATGTCCGGGAGCAAGAATGTGGGTTTTATTCCCCCCATGAGGGAAACTCCCCCAATCGTAGGGAGACTGGCACCTGCCTCAGAGAATGAGAGACATTTAGAATAAGTGCCTTTTAAAACTTCCTGAGACGCTTTATGTTTTTCTGTATATCAAATGTAACATTGATTATTTTTTAAACAATAAATTTGTTTATTTGCCAAAATCCAAGTTTCTTCCTTTGGGGGATGGAGTGAAGTGGGTTGTGAGCCTGGCTAATGTGACAGAGGAGGGGATGTGGAACAGAGTTAGTGCTTGTCAACCTGACACAGGCTAGAGTCACCTGGGAAGAGAGAGACCCTCTTTTGGTTCCCTAGGGAACCTCCACATGCAGAGAGAGATGCACACACACGCACACACACACACACACACACACACGCATGTATGCATACACAGACACACATAATGCATACACATACACACACTCATATACATAATTTTTTTTTTCTGAGAGGGTTTCTCTGTGTAGCCCTGGCTGTCCTGGAACTCACTCTGTGGACCAGGCTGGCCTTGAACTCAGAGATCCTCCTGCCTCTGCCTCCTGAGTGCTGGGATTAAAGGCGTGCACCACCACGGCCTGGCCATAAATAAATTTTTAAAAATTTTTATTCTTTTAGAATGCAAAATGCTACTCAGGACACAATTGAATTTATATATCCACCATGAAAAACAAGTGTGACAGAGCTGAAACTAAAAAAAAAAAGAATGATTCTCGCTCATGACTCATGTGTCCTTTGGCCTATATTTCATCCTTCCTTATCACCTAATATTATTCTCTCGATCTCCTTTTTAAAATTTAGACTATATATACTGACTCCTGTTACATATGCACACAAATACATTATAGGTTATGTAAACGGAAGCTTTTCTCTGTCCTGCCTCTTCCCACAGCCACTTCCAAATAATCACTCAGAGGCTTATATTAATTATGAATGCTCAGCCAGTAGCTCAGGCTTATTACTGACCAGCTATTACACTTAAATTAACCCATGAGTCTTATCTATGTTTAGCCACATGGCTTAGTACCTTTTCTCAGTGTGACATTCTCATCTTGCTTTCTCTGCATCTGGCTGGAAACCCTCTGACTCCGCCTTCTTCTTCCCCTCCTTAGTTTGTTTTTTCTACCTAACCTTATTCTGCCTGGCTATTGGCTGAACAGCTTGTTTATTAAACCAGTCACAGTGGCAAATCTTCACAGTGTACAGAAGAATCAACCCACAGCAGGCTATGATTGAAATATGACAGAGAACATGTGTTTTGGGTTGGATCACCTTGTATAATATTATACTCTCCAGGTCTATCCATTTTCCTGAAAACATCTCACAATTTCATTTTTTTAACTGCTGAGAAGTATTCCAGTATGTAAATATACCACATTTGCATTACCCTTCCATCTGTTGATGGACATCTATTTTGATTCTATTTCCTTGCTCTATGAATAGAACAACAATAAATATGAATGTGCAAATATTTTTGTGATGGAGTATTGAGATCTTTGATAAATGCCCAGGAGTGCAATGGCTGGATCATAGGGTAGTTCTACAGTTAATTTTTTGAGGAACCTCCAAACTGATTTCCATAATGGCTGCATTAATTTGCACTCCAGCAGTGAACAAAGGTTCCCTTTCCCTACAACCTCCCCAACATTTATTGTCAGACTTTTTTTAAATGCTATTTTTATTAATTCTTTGTGAATTCCACACACTGTATTTTGATGGAATTCACCCTTCTTCTGATGGAATTCATCTAACTTCTCCTGAATCCATCTCTGCTTTTCCACCCCTCTCAACTTTGTATCTTTTTTTAAAATTATTTTTAAATTTTATGTGTATTAGTGTTTTGCCTGCATGTATTTCTGTCTACCACATGTGTGTAATACCCAAGGAGGACAGAAGAGGGCGTCTGATCTGTGTCAGGAGTTATAAACAGTTGTGAGCTGCCATGTAAGTGCTGAGAGTTGAAACCCTGTCCTCTGGAAAAGCAGCCAGTGCTTTTAACTACTGAGACATCTCTCCAGCTCTTGTATCCTCTTATAAAACAAACAAACAAACAAAAAACCCCACTGAGTCCAATTTGTGTTGCCCAAATACTCATGGGTGGGGTCATCCACTGGGCCATGGTCAACCTACTAGGGGCCACACCCTTAAAGAAAATGACTCTCCCTCCCCCAGAAGCCATCAACTGTCAACAGTGGGAGTGTATACTAGCCAGTTTTATGTCAACTTGACACCAGCTAGAGTCATCAGAGAGGAGGGAGCATCGATTGAGAAAATGCCTCCATAAGACTGGGTTGTAGGCAAGCCTGTGGGGCACTTTCTCAATTAGAGACTGACAGGGGAGGGCCCAGCCCATGTGGGTGGGGTCAACCTTGGACTGGTGGTCCTGGGTTCAATAAGAAAGTAGGCAGAGCAAGCCATAAGGAGCAAGCCAGTAAGCAGCACCCCTTCATAGCCTCTGCATCAGCTCCTGCCTCCAGGTTCCTACCTTGCTTGAGTTCCTGTCCTGACTTCCCAGTGATGAACAGTGATATGAAAGTGTATGCCAAATAAACCCTCTGCTCCCCAGTTTGCTTTTGGTGACGGTGTTTCACCACACACCAGTGACAATCCTAACAGCGTTGTCAGTTTTCTTGGCTATAGTCACTTTGAGTGGGATGAGGTGGCGTCTTAGAGTAATTTTAATTTGCGTTTCTCCAGTGACTAGGGATGGTGAGGACTTTAAAAATAGTTCTTGTCTGTGTGTGTGTTTCTTCTTTTTCCAACTCTGTTCAATTCATTAGCCCGTCTGTTGATTTACTGTTTTGTTTCCTTGATGTTTCATTTCTGCAGTCCTTTGTAAATTCTAGATAGTAGCCCTTGTCTGAGGTACAGCTGACAAAGACTTCCTCCCACTGTGGGCTGTGTGTTTGCTCCGCTGATTGTTTCTTTTGCTGTGCAGAAACTTATTTTCACGTGGTCCTGTGTGTGGATATTAAGGCTGGTTCCTGTGCTATTCCCGTTCTATTCAGGCAGCCCTTGCTTACCCCAGTGCCTGGAGGAGTAGTCCCTATGTTTTCTTCCAGCACCTTCAGCATTTCACGTTTTAAATTACGGTCTTTGATCACCTCAAGTTGATTTTTACGCAGAGTAAAAGACATGAATCTAATTTCATTTTTCTGTAGGTGGAAACCCAGCTTTACTAGCACTGTCTCCTGACTAGATCTCCCTCCCCATCACCCCGCATGCTTGCCTTCTTTGTCAAAAATTAGGCTCCCATGGCATTGTGGCTTTATTTTGGTGTCTTCTATTCTGTCTATTCATTGGTCTAAATGTCTGCTTTTATGCCAAATCAAGCTGTCTTTGTCACTATAGCTCTGCAGTATAATTTGAGGTCAAGTATTGTGATATAACTAGCTATGTTCTTACTTCTGAGAATTGCTTTGGTTGTGTGTGTGTGTGTGTGTGTGTGTGTGTGTGTGTGTGTGTGTGTGTGGGTTTGGTTTTTTTTGTTTTTTTTTTTGTGGTTCCACATGAATTCTTAGGTGGTTTTCTGTTGTTGTTTTGTTTTTTTTTTTTTTTTTTTTTTTTTTTGTTTTTTTTTTTTTTTTAAAGATTTATTTATTTATTATATATACAATGTTTTGTCTGAATGTATCCCTGCAGGCCAGAAGAGGGCACCAGATCTCATTACAGATGGTTGTGAGCCACCATGTGGTTGCTGGGAATTGAACTCAGGACCTTTGGAAGAACAGTCAGTGCTCTTAACCTCTGAGCCATCTCTCCAGCCCCGTTTTGTTTTGTTTTTAATCTAGATCTGTGAATAATGTTGTCAGAGCCAGGCAGGGGGACACACCCCTTTAATCCCAGCACTTGGGAGGCAGAGGCAGGTGGATCTCTGAATTTGAGGTCAGTTAGGTCTACAGAGTGAGTTCCAGGACAGCCAGGGCTACACAGAGAAACCCTGTCTCAAAAACAAAAAAATGTTGTCAGAATTTTAATGAGTATTGCATTGAATATCTGGGGAGGTCTCTGAAACCTCCATGGCCAGCAAAGTGACATTCTGTGGGAACCAAGAAAGCAGTTTGGTTCAACATGACTGAATAGCCGGTGTTGGTTCAAACTTCAGAAATCTGACCCCAAGTAGTTTCTTTTAAGCATATTGAAGCACAGCATAATTTGGTGAAACTTTTCTGGTGATAATTAACTCAAGTCCATGTATACAACAAAGCAGACGTTAATCTCTTTGAGGAACAAAATAAGCTAAATAAAGATCAGACATGACTACATCGAAATTCTTTGTAAAGTACATGTGACACCTTCCATAAAGATGGGTTCTATATATGCCTGGGGAAAAATGTAAACCAAGCTCACCATAAGGGTCTGAGGAGGAGCCAGTGTGGTCTTGGCCACACAGATAGAGCGAAGGTCACCAGGCTATTTAAAGCACATCCACCCCAGCCTTCTGGGTGGGTAACAGGTTATGCATCCATTCCTTTGAAGGAATGACCCTGTGCGGTTAATAGTCCAGGTTCCCTAGTACTGAACTGTGAGCACAGGACTTCTGTACCTGCTACAACTATCTAGATTAATTTGGGTAGGAGAACCCTTTTTGTTACATTAATCCTGCCAATCCAGAAACATAGATAGTGTTTCCATTATCTAGGGACTTCTTCATTGGTTTCTTTTCTCACTTTTCCTTTTCTTTTCCTTTTTTTGCTTTTGTTTTGAGACAGGGTCTCTTTATGAAGTCCTGGCTGTCCTGGAATTTGCTATGTAGACCAGGCTGGCCATGGGCTCACAGAGATCTGTCTGCTTCTACCTCCTGAGTGCTGGGATTAAAGGCCTGTGTCACCATGCCCAGCTTTGGTTTCCTTTTCCAATGTGTTGAAGTTTTCAGTGTGTGTGTGTGTGTGTGTGTGTGTGTGTGTGTGTGTGTGTGTGTGTCTGTGTGTCTGTGTGTGTGTGTCTGTGTCTGTGTCTGTGTCTGTGTGTCTGTGTGTGTCTGTGTCTCTCTCTCTCTGTGGAGGCATACAAAGTGTGAAGACAACTTACGGGAAGTTGGTTCTCTCCTCCCGCCATGTGAGTCCCAAGGACTGAACCCAAGTCATTAGGTAAGTACCCACCAAGTCATCTCCCACCGTTCGATGCTTTCCTTTGGTTTCTGAGGCCAAATGCTTAAATACCTGCTGGTACCTCAGAAATTCCAAGGCTGCCACAGTCACTCTGCTCTTATCCACCTTTGATTTCTTATAAATATTGTGACTTCATGTGCTGTGGTGGAGGGGTGTCACAAAACCCTAAAGTGCATGAGAGAGGGGGGCTGTGGGTGTCTCTTAGATATAAGTGATGTAGCAAGTTGGCCAGTGCCAGGTGTGAGACAGGAGGCCCTGGAGCCCGACCTCAAGTGACAGAGGCAGATGGTGCCTCTGTACATCTGCTCGGCCACAGCCACTCAAATGTCACTCAGTAGCTTCCTTTAAGGATGCGTCCCCAGGTACAACTCAAGTCCGTGCAGCAGGCAAGCAGTCCAGGGCCTCCTCTGGGATAGTCCCAGGATACCTGGGTCTGCCACCTCTGTCCTAGAAGGAGTTAGTGCATGAGAGAACAGAGGAATGCACGCTCGGCTATCCCCAGATCTGAGTCAAAGCCCTAGAAAGTGGGCCCTGGAACATACTTAAGTGTCCTGAGTGCCAGGCTTGGAGATCACCTCATTTATCCCTTTCATTTATTTATCCATCTTGAGTGCAAATGGAGGAAGAGAGAGAGAGGAAAGGATAGAGCTAAGGATAGGAAGAGGAGCCTTGTGTCAGGGGGTATAATGGCCATGGCTTTGACTTCCCAGGCCCCTTTCTCTCCCCTGGTTCCGACTCTGAGCCCTTCTCAATAGGTAGGCTGGACACTCTAGGCTGGTTATATTTGGGTCTTCTCCCCTGGCCACAGATTCCCAGGGAGAGGAGGTGGCAGCAGGCAGCTTTGGTCCTCTGTAGGTGACTTGTCCTGCCCAGTAGCTTCTCCTCCATCCCGTCTCCAGCTGACCTGAGGGAAGCTGATCCCATAAACAGTTCAAGTGCCCTTGGCCCTGACCAAGGTGTGAGCCATCAGTGAGCATCCATCCCGTGCAGGTCTGCTCCCTGCCAGCCCTTTCCTTTACTTCAGAAGGGAGTATAGGAGGGTCCCGGCACTCCCACCCATCAGGGCCTTCCTAATGGGCATGTGCCAAAGTCTGGGGCTAGGACTCAAGCACTGTCCCCTGACATTTCTACCTGGAAGTGAGAGGAAAAGTGCATTTCTCTTTTTTGACTAACAGCTGGTCCTGTGCTTCAAGCCTGCAGAGCAGGCAGTAGGTCTCTTTCCTCTCCCATTGCTGATTCCAGAGAAGGAAGCCCAGCAGACAGGGGCCTGAGGGCTCCCGCCAGCCTGTGGTGCCCAAGGCTCTGCCCACGCCTTCCCCTGCCTGTAAACCAATCCATCCGGCTTCTTTTCCAGCTTAAACTACTTTGAACTGGATTTTTTCACTCTTAAGGAAAGAACCCCTGGACAATGGAACAGACAGACACAGAATAGAATATTTCAGGCCAGTGCTCTACCACCGAGACACATCCCCAGCCCAAGAGACTATTAGAGAGTTAGGATTCTTCATATTCATATTATATTTAGTTTATATATTTATTTACTTTATTTTTGCAGGGCTAGGGATTAGCCCCAGAGATGTGTGCATGCCAGGTACAGACAAACAGGTTTGTTGTTACTGTTTGTTTTTTGAGACAGGATCTCACACTGCTCAGGCTGGCCTTGAACTCACCGTTTTCAGAGTGCACATCATAGGCACAGGCAACCACTCTAGTTTATGCAGTGTTGAGGGGCAAACCCAAGGCTTCAAGCATGTTGTGAAAGCATTCTACCAACTGATCTATATATCTCTAGACACAGAAAAACATGATTCTAATTTCTGTCTTAGAAGTCCAGTGATATGGGGAGCCCAAAGCAGGGTGCTGGCTTCAGCAGGAAGAGGAGGAGCTGTGTTCTGAAGACCCCTGCCAGGAGAAAGGACTAGGGTAGAACATGGGCTTCTCAGGCAGGCAGCCAAAAGCACCATGTCTCAGATGGAAGACACATAAGGTCCTGAACTGCTGGACAGGATGGTTCCAGGTGGGCAGCTTGGGCTACGGAGGCTATGAGGACAGCCCCACAGCCTTGAATGCTGTCCCAGCCTCTGAGACTGGGCCACCCCATAGACTTGGAAACATGAAGGTACAGGGTATGGGGAACCATCTCCCAGACAAAAACCATATCCAAGCCTCCACAGAAAAGACTCTTGCCCTAAAACAAAGCTAGAGCTGAAAATGAGATCCAAACCGTATTAGGCCTGGCAAGAAGGCTCACCATTGCCCGTCCATGCAAGCCTGATGGAACTCATGTAAAGGTAGAAGGAGAGAACTGAGCCCACAAAGCTGTACTCTGACCTCTGCACACGCAAATAATAATAATAATAAAAAACAATATAAAACCGTATCAGGAAAACCAGGCCTGAGAAATTGCTGAACAGACCGCATGTTTGAAGGGATGATGAGAGCCTCATTGGACTCCATGGTGAGGAGGGCACTTAACACTGAGATGGAGGATCCCACTGACCTGTGTGATCACCTGATGTGTGTGTCAAGGGACTGACAGGCAGAGAACTCCCTACTGTCCCCAGGGCTCCAGCTCAGCTCAGTCCCCACTGCTTGAGTGTCTACTTAAGCTGCTGGGTCACCACATTGCTGTCATCTGTCCTGCTTGTTCCTGTGTCTCATGACCACAGAACAACCCTCTGCAGCTCCACTCAGCTCTGAGGTGGACCCTCCAGCAGCTCTGTGTGCCCCCAGCATCCCTCTAGCTGGGTTCATTAACATCTTCTCTTTGGGGCTGAAGGACCATCAGTCAAGAGAACTGGCTGAATTTATTGTGACACTGTGGGAAGATATAAATGTGTGTGTTAATGTTTTAGGCATGGCTTGCTTACACTAGGAGGTGTCCAGTCAGTACAGCTGCCGTGTGAATGCTCGGGAATACAGGGCTGGGTGATGGGCACACCAACACACCATTCATTCATTCATTCATTCATTCATTCACTCATTCATCCCTCTGTAACTCCTCAGTTCAGGCACAGTGGCAGATGCTGGGTGCCTGGTTACCAGGGAGCTGACCAGGCCCTCTCTTTCTTTGCCACATTGTGACATGTCTCCCCAGTTAGGGGCAAGGCCTGCCGTTCCTTGTTACACACTCTGCCTGGGGTGCCATGGACACTCAGAAAGTGAGTCAGGCCTATGGGCCAGACCACCATGCTGCCCTGCCCACGAACATTTCCTTCCCGTGGGCTTGCTCAGTAGCGGCCTGGCTCATGCTGGCACTCTGCCCACACAGCCCTTCTCTGGCTCCTGCCAACAGCAATTTCCTTTCAGACCTCCTCCCGGCTCCACAAGGGAGCATCAGCTTTGCCTGTGACACGCTTCCCACCCTCTCTGGAGGAAGCAAGGAGCAAGGATGTGGGACCCCTGTTCTCACATAACATCTTGTAAGATTCCAAACACAAAATCAGAGTTCAAATCCTGGCTCCACTACTTAGCAGTGAATGTCATGGGGTCACGTCACTGTTCTGAATTTTGGTCTCCTCCTCTGTGAACTGGGATAGTTAATTCTGCTTTCCAGAAAGGAGGCACAAAGCCAGGCCCTCACTGTAGCTCAGAATGAGCTAAGCAGAGGGTCTATCGCCAGGGACTTCAGGAGAGGGAACAGTGTATCCTCAGACCTTGCAGATATCATGAGAACTTAGGATGGTCCACAGCAGGGCTCTGGGCACTTCTGTTGGGGGCAGTAAGGGTCAGGAAAGACCTTCACCGAGCCAGAGCCACAATTCAGGAATTTGGTTCCACAGGTTCTTATTATGCACTTACTGTGTGCCATGCATGGTGCTTAGTACTGGGACAAACTTCACAGCAGGACCTGCCCTGGGATTCCCAGTCTGAAGGAGATAGACAAAGTCCCAGGCAACCACAGCCCTGAGCACTGTGCAGCCAGGACTGTATGCAGCCGGGTAGAGGGAACTCTTCCAGGGGCACCAACCCCCAGCCGGGGGCCAGACAGATGGGAGCCTCTACTGCACAGGCAGGTCATTCATCCTCAGGGGCCTGGCCTCAGCCCCCCTCGCCCCCAGCGAGAAGCTGCCTTTCAGGCTTTGGAAATTGCCATGATATAACTACTAGGTGTTCTCAGATTCAGTAGGAGGGACTGCCCATTTCCCTCTGTCTCTCTCTGTCTGTCTCTGTCTCTCTGTGTGTGTGTGTGTGGTGTTGTGTGAACAAGCATGTCACAGCACGCCTGTGGAGGGCAGAGGATAGCTTCCAGGAGTCTGTTCTATCCCTCACTGTGGTTTCTGGGCATTGAACTCAGATCCTCAGGCTAATGCTGCAAGTGTTTTTACCCATCAAGCCATTTGGCTGACTCTTTTCTGTCTTTGGTTTTTTGTTTGTTTGTTTTTTGGGGGGAAGTTCGAGACAGGGTTTCTCTGTGTAGCTTTGCGCCTTTCCTGGAACTCACTCTGTAGCTCAGGCTAGCCTTGAACTCACAGAGATCCGCCTGGCTCTGCCTCCCAAGTGCTGGGATTAAAGGCGTGCGCCACCACCCCACCGCCTGGCTCTGTCTTTGGTGTTTGAGGCAGGGTCTCATATTGTCCGGGCTGGCCTCAAACCCGCTATGAAGCTGGCATTGAACTCCTGATTCTCCTGCCTTCTCTTTCCAAGTGCTGGAATTGGGGGTGTGTACCACCACACCTGGCTAGGACTGAAGCCCTCTGGGAGCCATTGCCTCCGAGAGTGCTCATACAGCGAAGAGCTGGCTTGTGGAAGCAGGTTTATGATGGAGGCAACTGTCCCCAAGCAGGTGACCCAGCCCGGCCACAATGGCACCAGGTGTCCTGAGGAGGCACAGCTTCTCTCCCAGCCTTAGCTGTAGCTCTCTGTCTTCTCTAGCTGGTGTGGCCCTGCCTAGCCACAGAACTGGCTTGGCGTCCTTTGGTGCCATTGGCCCCTAGGGAGCAGGAGCCCTGTGAAGCCCAGACCTGAGGAGCACAAGCTGACATCCCAGAGCCAGGGATCCCTGCTCCCACTCTGCCCCAGCTCCACCCCCTTCATTCGTCACCCCTACCCCCACCCCCCAGCTGCAGAGTGGTTTCCTGGTGCAGCTACCAGAAAAGGTTCAGCCCACTCTGGTACGTTCCAGATCCTGGGTGGTCTAGTGTCAGGGACCCAGAGGCCAGAGGATCTGGGTTCAGATTGCCACCAATTTCCTGAGAGTTTTTTCTAGGGCTCCAGGCAAACCCACCAGTTGAACAGGAAAATAACAGACCCCACACTTAAAACCAGATGTCAGAATCTCTCCCAGCCACTCAGAGACAGGAGGCGCCAGCTCACCTCCTCCTCCTCCGCTCCAGTCCTTGCTGTAGACGGCCCTCTACCACTAAGCCACACAACAGACAACTTAGCTGGTACCTAAAAATATTGCCTTGTGTTTTTCCTTTAAATAGAAAGGCCCTTCAGCTCGACCCATGCCAGGCCTCCGCCTTCTGTGTTCTGGGTGGGCGCCTGGGACCTCAGCCAGATTCAGCGGCCCCCACACTGAGCTGCCGTGGCTCCGGAATGGAGCAGGGTCGGGTGGGGTGAGGAGTGGTTATGTGGTTTGTCCACTGCTGAGAACTGGTTGGGATAGGACAGGGTAGACTGGTGTTCGTCTACCTAATGTCCAGAGTGTCACGTAGCCAGAGGGGCCTGTTTCAAAGCCCAGGGCATTCCATAGCACAGAGGAGAGGCAAGGGTTCAGGATTGGGAAGACCTGTGACAATGGGAAGGGGACAGGCATGCTGCTGTGATTACAGGAGCCTTGTCCAGGGCTGTCTGGCCTCCTGAGGTGTCCATGAGAGCCAGGAAGCTATGTCCCGGGTTCTAAGCTCTGCCTGGCAGGAGAGACCTTAGGTTCAAGAGCCTTTTCTTGGAGGAAGAGCTAACCAGGGGCCCGAGGCAGCTGCGAGATGCTGTTAACAGTTGGGATGTAAAGTATCCTCCATGGAGCTGTTTTGGGGGTCGTGGGATCTACGGGACAGTGGCCTGACTGGCAGAAGTGGGTCGTTGGTTCGGAGCCTTGAAGCTGGTATCTGCTTCTGCTTCTAGCCTGAGCTCTCTGCTTCTTGACCCACCAAGCCAGCCTCCATACAAGCTCTGGCCACCCTGGAACTGACCTGTTCCTCCCACCAGGCCTTCCCCACCGGGAGAGCCTCTGAAACCGAGCCCACACCAACCTTTCCTCCCACACCTTGCTTCTGTGAGGGGTTTCAGTCATAGTCATAAGAAGAGTTACCAATGCCTGTGCTGATTTTGAAGCTAGGTTGCTGGGTTCAAATCCAAGCTGTAAGTTTGTAAGTAACTTAGCTGGTGGCTACACTGTCCTGAACAAACCATTCATTTCATTTGTGCCTCGTATTTCCTCGTCTACACCAGAAGGCTTCTGTGTATTAACGAAGTGAGGTTTTCTTTTGTTTTGTTTGAGGCAAAGCCTCATGTATCGTAGGTTGGCCTTGAACTGCTGATCCTCCTGCCTCTGCTTCCCAAGGGCTGGGATTGTCAGGCCGCTATGGCTGGCACTTTAAACAAGGTTTTTCTTTAAAAATTCATTTATTCAAGAGGCGGTGGTGGCGCACGCCTTTAATCCCAGCACTCGGGAGGCAGAGGCAGGAGGATCTCTGTGAGTTCGAGGTCAGCCTGGGCTACCAAGTGAGTTCCAGGAAAGGCGCAAAGCTACACAGAGAAACTCTGTCTTGAAAAACAAACAAACAAACAAAAAATTGAGAGAACTTGGGGACTGAACCCAAGGCTTTCTGCATGCCACAGCCCAGAAACCACCTCAGGAATACTGGGCACGGAGCATGTCACGTGACCGGCTCCTCCTTTTCATTCTTCACTGTGCTATCCCTTTATGTGACTAAGCTTTTTTGATTTAATGTAATGTCTTCCTTAATTCATCAAATACTATTTGAGGACAGTGGGGACTGAGATTGTTAAGGAAATAGTCACTGTTCCCCTCAATCCCACCCACTGGAGCATCTTCCTCCACCCTCGTGACTTCCTTCTCTTCTGGAGCACACGAGAGACCTAAAAGGCGTACAAGCTACAGGTTTTCCTCCGAGGTCTTCTACAGAGTTTCCGCTGCCCTTTCAGCTCAGGTCCTGGGTTGCACACACTGGGTTGCTCATCTGTGAGTCAGGCTCAGACAACCCTGGAGCCCAAGGCCAGGAGAACCAGCTCATCTCCAACCGCTCAACACATGTGACAGAATAGAAATGATTGCTTTTTAAACCCGCTGGGTTTGGGGTGGTTGTTTCATGGAAATAACTGAGAGATACCATGTGCCAAGCCTGGACCCAGGTGAGCCTTGAGCATTTGTGGGAATGCAACATAGCCCCTCATGTAATATAAAGATGGTGAGATTGGGATTCATCAGAGATTCAGACAAACTGTAGAGATTGCCTCTCTGGCAGGTGTTGTGAGGGAGGGCCAGGTGGGAGAGCATGTAATCAGGTGTGCTCAAGCCAAGAAGGGCAGCTGGGAGCTGGGGGCCAGAGCAGAGCAGGGGGGGAGGAAGAGAGCGCCTGTGGCAGTCATGGTGGGGGAAGCAGGAGGTTGAGAGAAAGGGTGGAGGGAAGTGGGGGGGCTAGGAGAGGTGGGAAGAGGGTGTCAGTGTGGGGGGGGGAGGGATCAGGGGGAGGGGCAGAAGGCAGGCCATCGAGGGCCTTGTAGATGTGGTCAGATCTTGGGACTGTTTTAAAAATATTGATTGATTGTGGTGTTTGTGTGTGAGTGTGTACGTGCATGCCCACACACTCGTGCGTCCTGTTCAACGAATATGGAGGGCAAGCTGAGGGAATCTGGTCTCTCCTTCCACCATGTGAGTTCTGGGGATCAAACCCAGGCCTTGGGCTTGGCAGCAAGTCCTTTACCTACTGAGCCATCCTGACTGCCTTTGGGCTGTTTTAATGATAGAGTGGGACAGTGGGAGTTTGCATTGCAGAGACCATTTCTGTTGCTGAGTGGGACGCTGATCGGGAGAGGGAAAAGGATGAAGGGCCAGGCAACAGGCCGCTGAGGGCTGAGGAGGGTGTGCATATTAGTTTCCTGTCAGGGCCAAAGTCAAGATGAAGGTGTCTCAGGCTCGAGGAAATACTCATTCCTTACCGCTCCCAACCCCTGAATCTCGGCAGTTTTGGTTTCATTGATGTGTGCCCTCTTGACTTAATCTGCCTGTTTCCTGCTCAGTTAATTTGATTTTTTAGTTGTTTAACAGGTTCTCTGTGTAGTTCAGGCTGGCCCCACACTCCTGCCTCAGCCTTCTGAGTGCTGGAATTACATGGAGTGCTACCATGCCCCCCCCCCCTCTCTCTCTCTCTTAGAATTTTCTGTTCTGTGGGTCTGTGTCATTCTCTTCCGAGGTCATTCATCATTGGATTAAATCCCACGTGAGTTCAGTATGTCATTTTAGATCTTCAAAGATCTCTCTCTGTGTCGGTTTCTGTCTCTCTCTTTCTCCACCCCCCTGGTCTCTCAGGTTGGTCTCCAACTTGCTATGTAGCTGAGGATGACCTCGAACTTCTGATCCTCCTGCCTCTACCTCCACATGCATGCTTGGATTACAGGCATATACCACCAAACCGAATTTTATTTCATGCTGGGGATTGAACCCAGGGCTCCATGCATGCTAGGCCAGCACTCTGCCACCGAGCTGCATCCCTAACCCAAGACCCAATTACTAAATATGACTGTATTCACAGGGTTTGGGTGGACATGGACTGTGGGGCCACACTGTTCACTCCAGTACAGTATGGAACAGGGAGGAGACAGCAAAGGTGGCAGGTAGATAGTGTTGGGAGTGGTGGGGTGAAGTGAATGGAATGTGGGGCTAGGCCTGCTAAGGGTCTATAGTGTCTCATCCTTCTCTCCAGTACTCTGTTGGCCCCTCCTTGAGCACAGAGTCACTCTCTGGCTGATGTCTACGAACTTCCCAGACTCCCCTAGGTCCTCTATCCTTCTGTGCTTAACCTTTTCATGATACCTAGTGCTCTTGTCCTGGGTTCATGCTAAGCCTGGCTTTAGCTTTGCAGGAGCTCTGAGTTCAAATCCTGACTCTGCCAGTAATGGGATGGATGCCTCTGGGCACTGGACTCAACGATTTTGTGTCTCAGCATCTCTATGACAAAACAGAGAATCACAGAACGGACTTCCCGGGAGGGCTGTGTGGGAGGAGGCGGCATGTGATACCAGCATTCCTGGAGGTGGTAAGCACATAACAGATGTAGCTTGAGAGAGATATGAGTTTGTCTGGTGAATCTGGACATCTTATTTTATTTTTCTAATAATTGATTTAATTTTATTTTATGTGCATTGGTGTGAGGGTGTGAGATCCTCTGGAACTGGAGTTACAGACAAGTGTGAGCTGCCATGTAGGTGCTGGGAATTGAACCCAGGTCCTCTGAAAGAGCAGCCAATGTTCTTAACCGCTGAGCCATCTCTCCAGCCTGAATCTGGACATTTTAATTATTCTTCTTCCATCCTGATCTTCTCTGAAAAGATTCAGGACATCTTCAGGGAAGATTCTAGAATGTTCTAGGCTGTGTGCAGAGGGTGACAGGACCAATGCTCCGAGCTCTTGGTGTGAGGCAGAGCAGGCATTCTGACTCAGCCTCATCCTCCACCCTTGTGGGATCAACACTAACGAGTTCCCAGCATGCAGCAGGGTATATGGCTCATGTCTAATAAATGCTAATGCTGAATGAATGGGGCAACTGTGCCTTGCTAGGTGTGAAGATGGAGCAGAGGGTCCAGATCTGTGGATCTAGACTCATGATCAAGATATCTACCAAACACAGCGAGCTCTGTGGTGGGGACTAGAGAGGAGACTGAGTCCCTAGCTGCTGGAGGCATCTTGTCATTTGGGGACAACAGAGTGGCTTTTCTAGATTCTTTATATAGAGCAATAGTTCTCAACCTTCCTAATGCTGTGACCTTTTAATACAGTTCTTCATGTTGTGGTTACCCCCAACCATAAAATTATTTTCAATGCTACTTCATAACTGTAATTTTGCTACTGTTATGAATTGTAATGTAAATATCTATGTTTTCTAATGGTCTTAAGGAACCACTGCGAAAGGGCCATTGACCCCCAAAGGGGTCACAACCCACAGAATGAGAACCACTGATATATTAAAATTTTGAGCCAGAATCCTGAATAGAGGCATTCTTTCCCTCAAACTTCTAAGTAAAAGAAAAACAACCACCAGGTGGTGGTGGCGTATGCCTTTAATCCCAGCACTTAGGAGGCAGAGGCAGGTGGATCTCTGTGAGTTCGAGGCCAGCCTGGTCTCCAAAGAGAGTTCCAGGAAAGGCGCAAAGCTACACAGAGAAACCCTGTCTTGAAAAACCAAAAAAAAAAAA
>CABHPP010131473.1:23681-45838 GCA_902168425.1 Peromyscus attwateri | reverse complement strand
GTTGGGGTGGGTATGGCATTGTTGGCAGAAGTATGTCACTGTGGGGGGGGAGCTTTGAGGGTTCCTATGCTCAGGATACCATCCAGTTTCTCAATCAACCTCCTGTTGCCTGCAATATGTAGGACTCATAGCTACTTCTCCAGCACCATGCTGACATGTCCTACCATGATGATAATGGATTAAACCTATGAACTGTAAGTGAGCCACTGCAATGAAATGCTTTCATTTATGAGAGTTGCTGTGGTCATGGTGCTTTTTTTTACAGCAATTAAAAAGCCTAAGACAGAAGTTGGTACCAGGGACTAGGGTATTGTTGTGATAGGCCTGACCATGCATTTTTTGAAAGAATATGAACCTTGGAAGTGTAGATTAGAAAAGACTTGAATACTTTTAAGTGCTGCTTAATGGGCCATATTAGTAGGAGCATGGAAGACAGTGGTACTGAATGTGATTTGATGAATTGTGATGGACTTGCTCAAGAGATTTCATATGATTATTAATATGTGGTTTAGAGATCGTTCTTAAGATTTTTAGTGAAGTATGTGGCTACCCTTTGCCGTTATCTGAAGAACCTGCCTGAGGCTAAAGTGAAGAGTTTTGGATTAATTCCCCTGGCAGTAAAAATCTCAAAACAGCCTAGTATAGACTGTGCTGTATTGTTATTAGTGGTAATGCTAGTGAAGATATATAATGAAAAGGAGTAGGCTGAGCAGAATAAATTACAAAACGTAAAATTTAAGGAGAAAAGGTACACCAAAAAGTGGAATGGAACTAAGACCTATTAAGAAATGGAATAAAGGGAGTGGTGAACTCAGGGCAAGATCCCACCAGCTAAGTTTCCAAATTTCTTGAAAAGGAACTAAAGAAAAGCCTAGTGTTGGGTATGGTAGTGTACACCTTTAATCCCAGCACTCAGAAGGCAGAGGCTTGTGGATTTCTGAGTTCCTTGGACAGCCTGGTCTAGAGTTCCAGTTTCAGGACAGCCAAGCTTAGGCAGTGAAGAACAGAAGCTGGTGAAGATGTAATTGAGTGAGCGGGCCATTTTCCAGCCTAAGCAAGTGTCATAACTTGGCAGCTTCAGCCACATGATTCTGGCTTTAGCGTTAAGGATAGAAGAAATGCTGTAGAATTTGCCGCTGTGTCAAAGGAAAGCTGCTGAGACCAGGCATATGTCAGGGGTGTCCCTGAATGGAGGCTCAGAGAGGCCATTGTGTAAACCTGAATTGAAGCCTGGATTGCCCTGGAGCCCCCAAGATGTTGGAGATGCCAGAGCCATGGGATACCTGCCAAGGAAAGCTGCTAACAGGGAGTAAAATCAGCCCAAGAGAAAGAAGTGTGTTGCAATTAACAAAACTGAACAGAGTTGGAGATCTGAAGAGCATTTTGACATCAGACATGGAAATGAAGAGTTTAGAGTTTGCTCAGCTGGTTTTCCATCTCTCCCTTCCCTACGTTTTGGAACAGTAATGTGTATTCTGTGCATTTATATGTTGAATCTGTTTTTGATTTTGATTTTACAGGGGATTACAGTTAAGAGATTGTATGAATCTCAGAAGACTTTAAAAAACTTTGAACTTTACAACATTGTTGAGATTGTGATAAACTATGGGGACTTTTGAAGTTGGACTAAGTGTATTTTGCATTATGATATTGTTACAAGCTTATGGGGGACAGGGAGTGAAACGTGATAGTTTGAATGTAACTGGCACTGTTTGGAATCACAGATTTGTTGGAGTGAAAGTGTGTCACTGTTGGGGCGGGCTTCGAGGTTTCCTATGCTGAGGATACCACCCAGTGTCTCAGTTGACCTCCTGTCGCCTGCAATATGTAGGACTCTCAGCTTCTCCAGCACCATGTCTGTCTGCATGCTGCTATGCTCTCTGCTGTGATGATAATGGATTGAACTTCTGAAACTGTAAGCGAGCTGCCCCAATTAAATGTTTTCACTTATAAGAGTTGCTATGGTCATGGTATTTTTACATCTATAAAAACCCTAAGACGGATTCCTTATGGCTTTTCCAGACATCTTTACTCTTATTTTACCTTCCTTCCACTTCTTTTGTATTTACCTCCCTGCATGCCCTTTTCCCATTTCCTATCATATCACCTGTAGCCTGCTAATGCCCTTTACCCTACTTTCTCCTTCTGTATTTACCGCCATCTCCCACTGTTTCCCATTTCCCTGATCAGATTATTTGCAATGGTCCTGTTTTTTTTTTTCATGGTTTCTTAAGTTATTCCAGGCTGTGTATTTAAGCCTGAAGATTGGGAGCCAGAAGCCTCCAATGAAAGAGAACATGTGTGACATTTATCTTTCAGGGTTTGTGTTACCACCCAATATGATCTCTTCTAGTTCAGTTCAATCCAGTTACCTACAAAGTTCATGATTTCATTTTTTGTTTTTACTGCTGAATAGTATTCCATAGTGTCTTTTGTTTGTCTGTTTGGGTTTTTGTTTGTTTGTTTGTTTTTGTTTTCAAGACAGGCTTTCTCTGTGTAGCTTTTGCTCCTTTCCTGGAACTCACTCTGTAGCCCAGGCTGGCCTCAAACTCACAGAGATCTGCCTGGCTCTGCTTCCGAGTGCTGGGATTAAAGGCGTGTTACACTGCCTAGCAATGTTCCACATTTTTATTATCTATCCATTGGTTCAAAGATGTTTAGATTGTTTCAGTTTCCTTTCTATTGTGAATATAGTAGCAATGAATAAGGCTGAGCAAATAACTGTACAGTAGGAGACTAGGTCTTTTGGGCAGATGCCAAGGAATGGTATCGCTGGGTCATCTGTTAGATTTATTTTAGTTTTTTGAGAATTCTCCACACTGAGTTCCATAGTGGCTGCATCAGTTTGCCATCCCTCCAACACTGAATGCCTCCCCATCCCTTCCAACATTTGTTATTGGTTCTTTTGTTGATCTTTGTCATTCTGCCTAGGGTGAGATGAAATTTCAAAGTTGTTTTGATTTGCATTTTCCTAAATTGCAAGGAATGATAAGTATCTTTTGAGATATTTCTTAGCAATTTTGTTTTCTTCTTTTGAGAACTCCCTGTTCAGGTCCCTGGCCTATTTCTTGAATAGGTCATTTGACTTTTGACTCTTTGTTCTTTGAATTCTTTATATATTCTGGATTTTAATTCTCTTTTGGATGTATAGCTGGCAAAGATTCTCTCCCATTCTTTGAGATTCTTTTTTATCTGATTGTATCTTTTTTTTAACTATGCAGAAGCTTTTTAGTTTTATGAGGTCCTATTTGTTAATTTTTGGCCCTAATTCTTGAGCAAATGGAGCCCTTTTCAGGAAGTCCTGTCCTACAACTATGTTGTGAAGTGACTGCCTATGATTTATTCTAGCGGTTTTAACATTTCAGGTTTTGTGTACAGGCCCTTGATTTATTTGGAGTTAGTTTTTGTACAAGGTGAGAGACACAGGTCTAATTGATTTTTTTTTTCTGTATATAGATATCCAGTTTTCCCAGAACCATTTGTTGAAGAACCTTTCTTTTCTCCAATGTATGTTTTTAACATCTTGGTCAAATATTAAATGAAGTTATGTTTTCTCATGTTTGGGTCTCTGATTTTGCTCCATTGGTCTACATGTCTGTTTTTGTGCAGTACCATAGTATATTTATTACTATGGCTTGGTAACATATCTTGAGATATGGAATCTCTCCAGCATTGTACCTTTTGCTTAGGATGGTTTTGTCTTATCTTTTAGGATTGTGACTTGACTTTTGTGGGACCATATGAATGTTAGGATAGTTTTTTTCTATTTCTGTAAAGAACAAAATTCAGATTTTGATTGGGATTGTGTTAGCTTTCTAAATAGCTTTTGGTAGAATGCTCATTTTTCATGATTCATGTGCATAGGATTTCTAGTATTTTTCTCTTTCTCTGGAGCAGTGGTTCTCAACCTTCCTAATGCTTCAGTCCTTTAATAAAGTTCCTCATGTTATAGTGACCTCCAACCATAAAATTATTTTCAATGCTACTTGATGACTGTAATTTTGCTACTGTTATGAATCATAATGTAAATATCTATGTTCTCTGATGGTCTTAGTCGACCCCTGTGAAAGGATCTGGAGCCCACAGGTTAAGAACCACTGTTCGCCAGGTGGTGGTGGTGGTGGCGGCGGCGGCGGCGGCGGCTGCGCACGCCTTTAATCCCAGCACTTGGGAGGCAGAGGCAGGTGGATCTCTGTGAAAAGAACCACTGTTCTTTTAAGGTTTAAAGTTTTCTTTGTAGAGGGTTTTCACTTCTTTGATTAGGTTTATTCCTGGACATTTTATTTTCTCTTAGGTTATTGTGAATGGGAGTGTGTCCATGATCTCCATCTCTGTATGTTTGCTGTTTTTGTATAGAAAACCTATTCATTTATACAAATTGACTCTGCATTCTTCTACATTGCTAAACTTATTATTTGTAGATATTTTTTCTGCTGGAATTCTTGGGATCTCTAATGTATAATACCGCATCACCTACAAAGAGGGGTAGTTTGACTTCTTATATCCCTATTTATATCCCTTTAATTTCCTTCTCTTGTCTTATTACTCTAGCTAGCTTTTTTAGCACAATATGAAAAGGAATGGGGATAATGGATATCCCTGTCTCATTCCTGACTTCAGAGGGATTGCTTCAAGATTTTCTCCATTTGAGATGATGTTGGTTATGGAATTCTTGAATATAGTTTTTATTGTGTTGAAGGATGTTCCCTCTAGTCCTACATTCACTAGGATTCTTGCCATGATGACATGTTGGATTTTGTCGAGCTTTTTGCTATTGAGATTATCTATTAAGATGATCATATGATTTTTGGCTTTAAGTCCAATTATGTAATTTATTATTTACTGACTTGCATATTTTCAACCATTTCTATATTTCAGGAATAAAGCCTGATGTCTTTTTGATGTATGCTCATATTCTGTTTGAAAGTATTTAATTGAGTACATTTGAGTCTATGTTAATCAGGGACATTGGTCTGTAAATTTCTTTCTTTGTTGTGTCTTTACCTGGTTTTGCATTAGAGTGATAGTGACTCATAGAAAGAATTTGTGAATGTTTCTTCCATTTCTATTATTTGGTATAATTTAGTAAGGATTAGCTGTATATTTTCTCTCAATATCTTGTAGAATTCTCTTTTGATTCCATCTAATCCTAGACTTGTTTTAGCTGGAAGGATTTTTATTATTATTTCAGTTTCCTCATTTATTATAGGTCTGTTTAGATAGTTCACTTCTTGATTTAATTTTGGTGGTTTGGATGAATCTAGAAGTTCATCTGTTTCTTTTATGTTCTGCAGCTCAGTGGAGCACGAATGTTTTAAAAAGTATTCCCTTATAATATTATGATTTTCTTTGATCTCTGTTATAATGTTTCCCTGTTGGAGTTCTTGGTTCTGGGACCTTTGGATTCTGGTTCATGCTGAATTATACCCTTTGCTCTCCTGGTTGTCCAGGCAGCAGATGGAGATCTATATTTTCTATAAATGTGTAAGCCCATAATAAAGCAGTCTACCCCTTGCTTCTTCCTCCACCTCTCCTTGTCTCTGTCTCTCTCTTCTCTCCTTTCTTTCTTATCTTGATGAATATATGCAGAATTGCAGACTCAAACTATCAATTTTTTAATCAAAATTATGCTAATTTGTCTGGTTTGAGCTTGCACAAGTCTTGTGCATGCTGTCAAAAACCACTGAAAGTTCATCCAAAAAACACTGGTTCTTTGTATTAATCCAAAGCCTCTGACTCTTACAGTCTTTCCTCTTCCTCTTTCTCAATGGTCCCTGTGCCTTGGGAGAAGGGGTTATGATATAGAAGTCCCTTTAGGGTTGTTTATTTTCTGCACATTGACCGGTTGCAGGTTTCTGTGTTATTCACCATCTATTGCAAAAAGAAGCTTCTTTGATGAGGGTTGAGAGAGGAGTATGAAGATAAGTCATTAGGAGTTGGTTTAATACGTTCTCCATTTAGCAGAATAGTAGTAGGTTCTCCCCTAGGGCTTACAACATATGTAGCCACAGGTTCTTGGCATTAATAATGATGATGATATCATATATTTGAGTCATTCAATATGACAAAATCCAGCTGGCATATCAACAGGGTCTTATTATCAAGTTCTGGAGGGAAACCAAGAGCAATGGCAATACTTGGGGATTTATGGAACCCCATTAACTAATAACTCCAAAAGAGGTAACCTACTCTGGCATTGGGGTTTTAATTTGCTAGTCTGTGCTGTCTTGTAGAGGACATTGTTGTATCCTTATAGGGTAATTCAATTTAAAATCATTTTTGTGCACGTATATGTATATATTTTAGAAAGCCTCTACAGTAGTTAGTTTTCATATGGCCTTTTCAAAAGATGTTTAATGTTAGGTACCCCTGCCCTTACTCTTTCCGAAGCCCTGTTCTTCTATAACATCACTCCATTTGGTCCGTCCTGTTCCATTATCCCCACTTTCTCCTCCTATCATTACATTCTAGAAAGACTTTTAGGGAAGTTTCATACGTATTTTGCCATTCTTTGTAACTCCATTGATCATATTTATAGTAGTTATTTTTAGTTCACAAACTTTTATGATTAATATTCTATGAGGAATAATATTTTTAGAAATTAGTAACCTCAAATTATTTTCAAGTGAGTTCCTAAAGCTTTTTACATTTCATTGCTCTCATCTTGGGTGTTATTTCTTTGTTAATTAAAAAAAAACTTGATTGCTAATGTGTCTTTGGATGTCCTCTGTGGGAATATTTTGAGGTCCTCAGAGATAATTTGTGCTGCTTTTGTACGTTCCCTTAGGTCATTAACAATGCAGAGTCATTTTGAATTTTTAATTAAGGGTCACACAGATTCCAGGGTTTTGGTTTGTGAATATAAGGCTGGGGTTGTTGGCTACAGGTTCACAGGAGAGCTCTTTCTTTCCTGTTTACTAGTACTGGTGAACACTAATTGTTAACTTAGCAGGATCTAGAACCATCTAGGAGACATATCTTTGGACACATCTGTGAAAGGGTGTTTAACCTGGGTTAACTGAGGTGAGAGGACTCATCCAAAATGTGGACAGCACCATTCTGTGGGCCGGGAGCTCAGACTGAGGAAACAGGAGGAAGGAAGCTGAATCACAGGATTCATTCCTCTCTGCTTGCAGACTGTGGAGGCACTATGACGATCAGCCTCATGCTCCTGCTGCTGTGTCTTCTGCATCCTAATATGTCATATCCCCAGATGCTCAGCCAGAATAAACAACAACCCACTCCTTAAGCTGGTTGTGCTAGTTTTGGCACAACAATAAGAAAAGGAATTAACGCAAGTTCCAAGGTTTGCACTGTGGCATTTGTATACCTGGACTATTTTATTACTCTTCACATTTTAAACCCTCCACCCTCCTCATGTGTGTATGTGAATGTAGGCACATGTGTGTCCAATATGAAGACATTAGAGGACAACCTCAGGTGTAAGAACTCTCCATCTACCTTGTTCAAGACCGTATCTTATTATTTCTCTTCCCGGCTGGCCCTCTGAAGGATTTTCTTGTCCTCGCCACTCAGGAGCAGAGTAGGTATGTGCTACGTATGTGGTTCCATCGTTCCTGGGGATTCACACAGGTTCTCCTGTTTGCAAAAGTGCTTTGCCCACTGGGCCATCAGCATAGCTCTGTTTATCACTTACATCTGGCAATAGGCATGAAGTTCCCAACAGGATTTTAGTCTAATGAAGGAGACTTTCTCTTGGGACTACTTACATCACACTTACTCTAGGCTGCATCTTCCAAGACTCATGCAGAGTGAGAACAGAAAATGGACTCTGAATGAGCAAGAAAAATAAGTGACTGTGTGACTCATGTGACCTCTACTGAAAACTGGACTCATATTTTACAGGCATTGAACCCAACAAAAAAACGGAATATAGTTTAATTTAACGTTGAATTCCTAAATAAACGATTTGACTTAATAAGATATTTTCATTTCATGAAGATAAAACTTTTGATTTTTCTTTCCATTTACCTAGGGAGAAAAAAATCACTCTAATATGCAATTTGGTACTATTTTTGTCTTGATGATTCATAGTTTTGAAAATCCTTTATAAACAATCTCTGAGGATTTTCATTATTGTTCATAAAATTATCTTAGAAAGTTGTTAATGAGCATAGGATGATTCAGAATGATTTAAATATCCTATTAAAATACTGAAGTGGAATTTGTCCCAGTAAGATCTTCTAATACCTGATTTAGAAGATAATTACAGATCAAATATTTCATAAAATTTTGAGTTGATTTTCTTGTCCTGGGAATATAGCATTTTTTATGTGACATTTACATAAATATATCTTAGAAATAGCATCTGTATTAAATCTGACTGTGCTTTTTATCTATAAATTTGGAGCAAGCAGGAAACATGTACAAATGTGTAGGAACAAAGCATTCTGAAAGAGCTGAATTATTTAGGCAATGTCACTTACCATCAGCCAGGATGTTTAGAACCTATTTTGAATATTTTATTCTACCTATTAATTTTTCCTTTGAAATGTGTTTTCTTGTCTTTGAGCAAGGGCAAACTCTTACTGGGCCTAATGAATCATTCAAATGATATGTTTGAGATGATCCTTCCATTGACACTTGGAAAATGCCACTGCTGTATCTTTCCCTCAGGGTAGGGACAACTATAAAACCACCTTTTCACTCTCACAATATTGACACGTGGAACTTAGCATCACACTGGCAGGGGGCAGTGCCTGCTCTGCCAAGGCCATAAACTTACTGAAGGTAAGCAACAGTTTTGCAACAGCAAAGAATGCTCAGTTCCAGGAACAGGTGGGTTGTAGCAGGATTCTGTTTTTGATGCTGACTGTGCACCTAAGCACTGTGGGCATGCAGCTATAAATGCATATTCATTTAATACCCTTTGAAGGCAGGAATGCTTTCCAATTTAAAAAGATCTATTATCACAAAACTGTTATATAACTAACCTAAAATTTCACCTCTCTAACTATGAATACTAAAAAGATACAGAATTTATTAACTATGTTTGGATTAGCTCAGAACTATGTTCCCATGCCATATTTCATGAAACAACTGTGACCTATGTTGATGCTAGTTCACTTTTCAGACATGTCCACAGTTAATTTAGGCTCTGACCTAGACAGCCTTACTGTTCCTGTCAACTGACTTCTTTTAGACTCAAGGCCCTGATAGCTATTCTTCATGAACCATTCACGTTAGAAAACTTATAGTTATAACTCCTTTTTCTACTACTTAAAATGCAACTTAAAAAGTAAAGACTTGCAATTGGTACAACTGAGGATAGTGTTCATGGTACTGGAAAGTTAGGGACTTTGCACACTACTGAGGGAAAAAAGTAACTACCAACCCAGCTACAAACCCTTCGATCGAGAATAGTGATCTGTCTGGAATAGTGGAAAAAACTTGTAGGAATAATCAACTACTACCTGACAGGATTTAAAAATTCTTAGCACTCTGAGAGATGCTATAGCAACCTTTGAAAATACCCTCAGAGAAGGTGATTTTCCTGACCTTTGTGTATTTCATACATGCACACTGTATTCATTATAATCTAATTTATATTTTGGGTATTCTGGTACATGTTATACACCTTCAACTGTTTACAAAAAACCTTTGAATATGGATTTATGTCTTCCCAGTTACTCAATATCAATCTTGCATACAGTAAGAACTGTCTTAAAGAGACTTTAGATAGTAACTAGAATGCATTGGTGAATGCAAAGTTAAGATTTGAGCTCCTCTGCACCCAAGGCAGGCTTCAGGAAAAGCAGTGGTATCAGTGGTGAACGACATTAGCAGTTCAGGGAAATATGAACAGTTAGAGCACTGCAGAAAACACCTTCCTGAAAAGATGCTGCCTCAGACCTGTCTGGCTTAACCAGGGATGCCGAGTTGTCTTTCGTGTGAAGAGGCAGAAAAGGCAAACTCTGGAGGAGGAGTTCCTTCAGCCGAGATTCATGCTGTCAGCTGCCATCTCAGTGCCAATCACTCCTTCTTCCTTAGTCATAGGATCTTCTTTTGTTCACTACAGCAATAAACCTAGTCAAATACCCAATACACTAATCTTTCTTGTGACAAGAACAGCAGATAGAAACTGGTTAGGCAGTTTGAGTCCAGAGACCTGGAAAAAGGAGCATTCTTGTCCTTGACTGAAGCCAAAAATGGTCTTGAATCTGTCCTAGCTGGAGGTCAGAAATGCCAGAATGTTTGGAACCCTAATTTCTTGTCTGGTTTCTTATAATCTTTCTTCTCCTTTCTCAAAGCTGCCTGGAAACTCTATGTGAGGATGTGACCCAAATTCCAGTCCAATTGCCCTTCCCTTTTGTTGAACAGCACTAGAATTGGATCTATGGATCTTTATGGTGGAAATGTGCTATATCTCTCATAACATAAATAGCAATGACATTAATCTGTGAACCTTGTGTACTCAGCCACTGTCTTAATTTTATCTCCTCTTGTTTACAGTTGATGTACACTCAGACGGTCCCACTGCAGTCTAATTCTAATATTTGAGTCTCCTTGGTCACTTTCCAAGGCTTGAAAGTCAGCCAGAAAGGAGACTCTAAACCTTCACCTCAATTTCAGCCCATCTCCTGAATGACTTTAGGTATCAATTTTTTTTTTTTTAATTTTTGAGACACGGTTTCTCTGTCTGTGTAGTGCTGGCTGGACTCAAACTCAAAGATCCACCTTCCTCTACCTCTTGAGTGCTGGAATTAAAGGTGTGAGCCATCACTGCCAGGCCAGGGTATCAACTCTTGACAGAGCATGTCAAATAGCTTGGAGGCCACTGAGGATGGACATCACCTTTCCATTTTCCTGGCAGCACTAGGAAAGGAAACATCAGCTTTGTACCTCCTTAGGGGTCAAATATCATCAGAAAAGGTGGAGGTGCCACGGTTTTTTTTTTTTTTTTTTTTTGAGGCTCCTTTCTCCTAGTAAAATCAAAAATTTAAAAGGCATCTGAATTCTATCTCTGGCCCTGGGTGGAGATATGATGTTCAGATCTGTTCCAAAGATTAGAAAAATCATATACTCCTTCTCTAAGAATTTGTCCAGATAGACCCATCAATCAATCTACTGGCCAAGAGATTAGCCCAACAGGAGAAGTGGTCCACATGGAAACTGTTTGACCTGACAACATGCTAAAGATAATGGGAAGAATAATTATTTGCTTCATGAGATGATGTAATCCCTCCCAGAAGCTGCTTTCCCAAGATAGTGCTTTCCATGCTAGGCCTGCCCACCTTTTGGAGTTCTCTCTAAAGTCCTAACTTAAAATTTCTCTTCTTTCTGTCTCTTTTGGGGATGCTGACCAAAGGCCTAAATATGTTTTTTCTGGCACTGGGTCTTTTTTCTCTTTCTCTGAAGTGACACTGCCCTTCCACTATGTGGTGGTGCACACCTTTAATCCCAGCACTCTCAGAGGCAGGCGGATCTCCGTGAGTTCGAGGCCCGCCTGGGCTACAGAGCGAGTTCCAGGAAAGGCACAAAGCTACACAGAGAAACCCTGTCTTGAAAAACAAAACAAAACAAAACAAAACAAATCCATTATTGAACTTGCCAGCTTTCTTGGACCCTAACTCAAAAAAGCATAACTTTTTCTTTTTCTTTTCTGTATGCCCCACCTTATGACAAGACCTTCATCTTGCCTCTCTATTGTTTTTTTTCCCCTCAAGTTCTCATAAAAATGCTTCTCTAGAGATGCTTATGAGTCCATTTTTTATTTCATTTATTAATGAGATCAAGAACCCATGAAAGGGAACTCCAAGTTACCTGGTGTCTTAGCACAGGATATACATTAGCATTCCAAAATGTAGGGAAGGGGGAATAGTGAGGAAATACTGGACCAACATAAGACTGAAAACCAGCCAGGCAAACTCCAAACTCTGCATCTCCATGTCTGATGTCAAAGCTCTCCTCAGATCTCCAACTCCTTTCAGCTTTGTTGACTGCAACACACTTCTCTCTCTTGGGTGGGTTCCACTCCCTGTTATCAGCTCTCCTCAGCAGGTATCCGATGGCTCTGGCAACTCCAACATCTTGAGATCTCCAAGGCAATCCAGGCCTCAACTCACAGATTCATGCAATGACCTCTCTGGGCCTCCTTCCAGGGAAACCCCAGACCTCAGCATCTTTCTTTAGTTCAGGAAGAAGCTTCTATAACTCTTTTCTTCTGTCCTTAACCCTAAAGCCAGAACCACGTGGCTGAAGCTGCCAAGTTCTGCTGCTTGCTGGGGCTAGAATAGGGCTCTCTTATTCAATTATATTTTCACCAGCTTTCTGTTTTTGATGATTACCTTGACTGCTTAAGCTTGGCTGTCCTTGAACTTGCTCTGTAGACCAGTCTGGTCTCAAACTCAGAGATCCACCAATATCTGCCTTCCACATGCTGAGATTAAAGGGGTGCACCACCACATCCAGCTCTAAGATTTTCTTTAATTCCTTTTCATAAATTGAAAACTTAGTTGGGTGAGGTCTGCCTGCCTCTGCCTCCCAAGTGCTGGGATTAAAGGTGTGGGTCACTACCACTCTGTCTAAACTTTTCTTTAATTCTTTTTCACAAATTGGAAACTTAGCTGGGTGGGATGTTGCCCTGAGTTTACCATTCCCTTTATTCCATTTCTTAATCTGTTTATCTTCTTGAACACAAGATTTAGCTCCATTCTACTTCCTGGTGTTCTTTTTCTTCTCAAATTTTATATTTTGTAATTTGTCCTGCTCTACCTGTTCCTTTTCATTAAATCTTCATTAGAGTTATCACTACTAACAGAATCTATACTAGGCTGTTTTGGGATTTCCTCGGCCAAAAGAATTAATCCAAAACTCTTCACTTTAGCCTCAGACAAACTTTTGGGACAAGGGCAAAAAGCAGCCATATTCTTCACCCAGATATCACAAGAATCATCTCTAGGCCACATATTAATATTCTTCTCCTTTGAAACCTCTTGAGCTAGCACCCCAGAGTTCATCAAAGCACATTCAACACCAGTGTCTTCCATGCTTCTACTAGTATGGCCCATGAATCAGCATTTAAAGTGTTCAACTGCTTTTGTAATTCATACTCTCAAAGTCCATTATTTCTTCAAACAAAATAACATGGTCAGGCCTATCACAGCAATACCCCAATCCCTGGCACCAACTTCTGTCTTAGTTAGGATTTTTATTGCTTCAAAAAGACATCATGACCATGGCAACTCTTTCAAAGGAAAAGATTTAATTGGGGTGGCTCACTTACAGTTCAGAGGTTCAGTCCATTATCATCATGGTGGGACATGGCAGGTGCAGGCAGATATGGTGCTGGAGAAATAGCTGAGAGTCCTATATCTTGCAGATAGCAGGAAGTGGTCTAAGACACTGGGCAGTATCTTTAGCATATATGAGACCTCAAAGCCTGCCTCCACAGTGACACACTTCCTTCAACAAGACCACACCTACTCCACAAGGCCACACCTTCTATAGTGCCACTCACTTTGGGGGCCATTTTTCTTTAAAAGCAGCACACCTGGTAACACTTATAGCTAGAAAACTCAGTCTTGTCAATAAAAATTAGGTGAATTTATTGGGTGTGGTTTCTATGAAAGCCTTTTCCTTGACTATAAACAAGACAAGCATGGGCTGATGGTGCACAACTGTCTCCACAGCATTCAGGAAATGCATGTGGGAGGATCTTGAGTGTGAGGTTAGCCTAGCCTACACAAATGAGACCTTGTTTTGATGAAAGAGGATGGGAGGAGGAGAGAGAGAGAGAGAGAGAGAGAGAGAGAGAGAGAGAGAGAGAGAGAGAGAGAAGGAAGTAGAGTGTAAATGAGTCTTAGTCTTCTCTCCTCTTGTTTGTTTTCCATTTGGAACTTGATTTAATGCTATAGTCCCAGGAGAAGAGCCCTGGTTTGGAACCATAAGAAGGGAGATGCATGCTGTAGATGACAGAGCGAGATGTAGTTGGTCCTCAGTCTCTGCTGACTATCTTCTTTTGTGAGGCAAAGGTAACTTGTCAATACTATTATTTTTGGGTTTCTGTTCTCTGTGAACAAATGTTTAGAGAATGTGTGTGTAGCCCAAGCATACATTCTGTGTCAGACTTACATTCTAAATGTTTTATATCATCTCCCATCAGTTGTTTGAAAGCAAAGCATCTAGCAGATGACTTCAAAAATATATGAAAGGACAGAAAAAAAGTTATTGATCTGCCAAGCAAACATCTGGTCAGACAGGTGTGAGCCAGTAATTACCCTGAATTATGTTAAGCCACTGATACTTTGAAGTTGTACATCAGGCATTGATACTGCCAGCTAAAGTACTGACTGTCAATGACCACCACCAGATGAATAGAGAACAAAAATGCCGCATATTAATACAATGGACTGTAGTTTATTTTGAAAAGAGAAGGGTATCTTGCCATTTGTAGCATAGATGTGATAGGAAGATGTTTTTCTAAGTGACAGGCCAGTCACTGAAGGACAATGACTTCATTAGTACACTTAGCTGAAATATGGAAAACAGTCAAGATCATGCAAACAGAGATGACAACAAGCACTACTGCATTCCAGAGGATTGGGGACGGGGATCGTGAGGGTGGTTAGGAATATTGGGAGTTACTGCTCTATAGGCACAAAGTTTTGTTTTTGCAAGATAAATAGGCTTTGTTTACAACCCAGTGCTGGTAGTTAAAAATACAGTGTTGTGTAACTCAAAATATTCGGGAAGGCCTGTTGAGATTCATGAAATGCTGTTTCCTCATCTATCAGGATGAGCAAGTGATTTCTGACCTTGAGTATATTTATATAGTTTATGACATTTATTGATGTGTGTATGTTGAACCAACTGTGCGATTCTGGAATAAAACCCCTTGTTCATGATGTAAGATCTTGATGTGTTCTTAAATACAGTTTGTAAGTACTTGGTTGAGAATTTTTGTATGTATATTCATCAGGAAAATTGGTCTGCAATTTTCTTTTCGTGTATCTTTAACTGGTTTTATTATCAGAGTGATACTGGCTTTATATAATTAGTTTGGTAACAATCTTTTTTCTTCTGTTTTGTTGAAGAGATTGAGAACTGTTGGTATTAGATCTTTGAATAGTTTTTAGAATTCAGTGATAAATCTGTGTGGCCTGGGGCTTTTCTTCATGAGGCGACTTAAAAAATTAAATATTATATTTACTAATTCTTTGGGAATTACATACACTGTATTTTGATCGTATTCATCCGTTTCCTCCCGTACCCCCGTCCCCACTCTCATCTCCCCACTCCCCCGACTTTGAATTTTCTTCTTCTTTCCTTACCCCTTTTCCCAGTGCAGTTGTCATTGCCCAAATATCCTTGGAAGTGTAGCCTGCCCTAGAATGTGATCAACCTATCACGGTCACGTAACTAAGCAACATAGATTCCCATCTTCCCAACAGGTATCAAATGTCAATATCTCATCATTTAGTGGAGGACTTTCATGCATCTCTCACCCTCCATGCTGGGATTTTGTCTGGTTTGAGCTTGTACAGGCAGGTCTTGTGCATGATTTACCATGGATGTGAATTTATATGTGCATCTGCCCTGGGTATCCAGAGAGCACAGTTTCCTTGAAGTTATCTACCACCTCCGACTTACAATCCCTCTTCCCCCTCCTCCTTCTATTACTATGATTCTTGAGCCTTGAGGGGGCAGTTATTATATGTAAATCTATTTAGAGACAACCACTTCATAGCATCTTATGCTCGGCACATTGACCGGTTGAGGGTGTCTGAGTTAGCTGCTGTCTACCACGAGGAGCAAATTCTCCAGCGGGGGGTTAATAGATGCATGGATGTCAGCATAGTTCCTAAGAGGACAGCTACTGCTCTGTCCTATTGGGGATATCTGAAGTGCTGGCTGTATCTGAGTTGCTACACCTAAAGCTAACAGGATGGATTATCTTACTTCCACGCTTCTCACTCACTGCTTTAGGGTGACCATAACCTGAAATTAAATTCCCAAGCATTTCTCTGATTACTGTAGCCTGAGAAGAGCTTTCTGAAAATTAGCTGTTGGGGGTAACTTGAGAGGAAAACACGTGGATATGGGAAGGGTATATCATGAAAGAAAGAGGGATCCCGGATTTAAGTGCAGTGGTAACATGTTCCAGTTACTTCTAGTACCTCTCATTGTTTGAAAATACTACACACCAGAGAACAAGAAAAATGTAGTTCCCTTAAATATGAGATAGAGCAGAGAATACTGGAGAATGGTTTGAGAACAGTTGACCACCATGATATTATATTATGAGTATTCCGCCATGACATTACAGCTGCTTCTATAGCCATCTAGTGATTGCATAAATGGACCAATGTACACATTAATTTATTTCTGCAGTATTTTTGCTAGAAATTAGTTCTTCCCAAGTATAAACTATAGTTTATTCTCAAGTATAAACAATATGAAACAATAGCCAGAGTTTAGTTGCTTTCCTTACCTTTTTCTTTAGATTAAGTAGTGTCTACACTTTAATAGGACTTCTGTGATGATGGGGGGATAGTTTTAACATTAGTCAAAAACTATAAAAGCAGGTAAAGTTCTTGGTATGAATTTATATTACACAAAGTTATTTTTATAAAAGGCCTTGGGTAAAGTCAGTTGTACTAAAATGATGTTGCAGGTGATGTATTGCCTCACAGTGAATCTTCCAAGCCCATGTTTAGCCTTGATATAACCGGACTGCTGAATAGTAATAAAACAATAATTGAAACAATCCATTCCTCTCCATTCCTTCCTCTCATATATCAATTTGTGTCTTTATGAAAGGCTACACTATGGAAGCAACATATTCAAAGAGAAATCTAGATTTATTACAGGACAGAAGAATTTACAATGAAACCTCCATAATTGTGAGATTGTATGTCTCTTGAAAAAAGATTTACAGGTGTCATGGATATGATGAACAAGAAGGGTAACATTTTGTCCTGAGCACATACCTTTTTATTTCTGTTCATTTTGCTGAACAGGCTGGTGATTGTATCTCCCAAGATCTGTAAAAGCGTAGCTTCCATTCTGAAAGCATTCTCTTGAAAATTTGACATTTGTTTGGTGCTAGTCAGGTGGTGTGGAAGATCTTATAATTTTGTGCAAGTTCTTGTCTTTTGATTTAGTCCAGACTATACAGTCCTCTTCTGTGAGTTTGGATACTATCTTGATCTGTTGAAACTTTATAATTAGCTGGCATGAATTCAATCAGATAATCACTACTGGTTTGCTATCATATCTGGCTGGCTTTACATACTTGTAGCTTTTTCAGAAAATAGTTTATTCACTTCTTTAAATTAACTTTGAAATTTTCTTACATTAGGATACCTTTAAATTTACAGGAAAATTGCAAAGATAACATGGAAAATGCTTCCATATTTCACATTACCACCATCTTACAGATTGTACATGCTTCATACTCAGTGAGCCAGTGTGGACCCAGTTTTTGTAACTAAACCCATACTTTCCTCAGGTTCCTTTAGTTGGTACATACTATGTTTTTCTGTTTCAGCACACAAACAAAATGGTTACATTTAGTCATCCTTCTCATACTAGGCCTATTTAGGCTGTGACACTTTCCTAGACCTTTATTGTTTTTTGATAACTTTGTCAGTTTTGAAGATTTCTTGGCAAGTGTTTTGTAGATATGTTTTAACTGGGGTTGATCTGATGTGGGTTTGAGAGTTGGACCCACTAGAATTACCATTCTTATCATTCCATGTGAAGAGCCTGACTTCCAACGGATAATGTGAACCATGGCCACCTAGCTGAGGCAGTGTTTCTCAGGCTTTCCCATTCTAACAGTTTCCCATTTCCATGCTGTAGTCTTTGGAATGAAGTTATTATGCACAGAGCAAACTTAAGCAGTGGGAATTGCCACATGACCCAGCAATCCCTCTGTGGAGTTTAGAGTCAAAAGGAAGCAAGTTGGTGTCAAAAGATACTACAGCTGCATGCTTTATTGCCACAAGATTAACAATGACCAAGATACAGAATAAACTTTGGTATCTATCAGTGGATAAGTAGATAAAAATGTGATATATGATATTATTCTTTAAAGAATGAAATCTTGATAATTACAACAACATGAATGAGCCTAGACAACATTTTGTTATGTGAAATATGTCAGACATAGAATGATAAATGTTCATATTATCATTTATAGGTGGCATCTGAAAATTTTGTTCTCATATATGGATGGGAACAGTGAGTGAAGAATGGTTTGTAGGCATCAGTGTGCAGAAGGATTGGAGGAATACTTCTTATTTCCATAGCACAGTAGAGTAATTAAGGTTGATGATTCTGTATTTCAATGTGGCTGCTGTACAAGACTTTAATGTTCTTAACACAAAGAGACAATAAATATTTCTGATAGAAATGACAATTATATGGATATGGTCATTAAGTATTATACATATGTATTGAAAGATGCTATACTCCATTAATTTGTACAATTATGAATCAATGAAAAACAAAAACAAGCAAGAAATGTGCCAGACTTTATCTTCTTGAAAGTAGAATATCAACATACTGGGAGCTTTAATTTGTTTTTATTTAAAATGTATACTTCATTGAAAATTATAAGCTCTTATCTATAAATAAAGCCTCAAAAAACCCACTACTACTGCTTCAAGTTGAACTGTTTTGTCATAGCCCCAAATTTCAGGTAGTTTTACAAGACAGACCTTAGTCTCTAGAGGGCATTGATTAAAAAACTCCATAGATTTTTTTTTATGTATCATGAAAATTGATCGATCTTTTTATCTAAGTTAGTATCATGTATCTTTAATAATGCAATGGGTTATTTGATACAATAATATTTAAATCTCCAACTAGATTGACTGAAGAGAAAAAGGCCTCATACAGTAATATTTTTCCCATTTCTCCAGTAGAGCTGTGTGTTGTACATTTTCATTTCTTCAAACACTTGGAAGAGATTAACTTTTCACTGTTGATGCATTCCGATTTTTTATGGGACAGAACTCTCAGGCAGAAAAGTGGTTTTTCTCGACTTGCAGGGCTTTGGAGATCCATCAAAACTTTCTTCATACCCTGTGGGCATTACTCTGACCACTGCAGCCAGAAATCCCAATGTAATCAGCTCAGTCTTCAGGGAGTTCTCTGAATCAAAACCATTAGGAATGTGTAAATGAGCGTTTCTGGCATCCTCCTGGCTGGTTGTGCACACAGGTGAGTTTTCATCGGTAATTGCATCTTTCATTCTTGGCACTGAACAAGCAACCCTTGCCATGCCAGGTCACTGCAATCTGGGGAATTTATCTGTTCAATAAAATGCAGTAGAAAATGCAAACCTTATTTTGGCAATAAAGGTTATGGGATATTGATCTTTTTTATTTGCAATTTAATTTTCTGTTTGTAGGTATGCACAGAGCTACACTATCAATTTGTTTTCTGCCAAAATTAACCTTATAAATTTATTTTATTCACATTCTATATCTAAATTTCTTTGTCTCCTTCTTCACCCTTGTTCTCATCTATCTCTGAAATGTTTCAATAAATAGTACATAGAATTGAAGGACACTGGTGAAATTTTTGCAAACACTAAAAAGATGGTATTAGGATAAGGTGAGAACATGCATAGAATATTTTTAAGAATTGGCAGATCCCTAACCAACTACACAGGGTCATGGATCATAGAGGAGAACCTACTACCACCACTTTCCTAAACCAGCACAACCCCAACTACATTCTAAATACTCATCCTATGTCCACTGATAAGTGTAGCTCCCAACCTTCATCAAAGACAGTTTTCTTTCAACAGAGACTATTAAAAAAAATCACAACTAGTAAAAATGCAGGAAACAAATGCTCCCAGCTCATGTGGATATACATCTATAATGTGACTCCTGCACCTAAGGTTCAAGTAACACCACAAAAGAGGAGACAGAAAGATGGAAAGAGCCAGAAGAACAGGAAGCATGCTTGAGTTTGTCTCCTAGAAATGTCAGGGAAGTTTCACCCATGAGACCTCAACAATACGGCTGCCCAAGGAATACCTTCACATGGACAACACCAATAGACATCCTAATGTGAAAGGTGGAAATCTCAGAGGCCTCCCTCCTGGCAAAAGAACTACCCGCAGCTAAGAGTCTCCGCAGGGAAGAGCCTTCTAATTGGTTATCCAATACCAAGTGGTCAGTCCTGAAATTAGGCACATGTAAACAATGCTAAATAGAGTCAGTGCGTTGTTTTTATGTATTTAGGCGTATGTATGTATATATGCATGTAAGAAGAAGAGGCCAGGAATTTGAAAGGAAGCAGGGTCAGAGAACATGAGAGAAGTTAGAGGAAGGAGAGGGATTGGAGGGAAATGATCCCGGCAAGAAAAAAAGTACCCCTGATGCTCTAGAGAAACAAACATCCCTTCCATCTTCCAAGGCTGTTTGCTATGTAAATAGTTTTGTGAAGAACGTGGAAGCCAATGCTTTGTTCTTAAAAGAAAATCATAAATGCAAGAAAACTGTGAAGTTTAGACACACGGCTGTCCATAGCTGATAAAATATTCTGTTTATCTATCAAGAAGCACTGATCTGTAATCTGTCTAACTGTCCCATTACTCATTCACTTACATATTTAAATGTGCATCATATCATGCATATTGTGCCTGGTAGTATATTACATTAGAAACCTAACAGTGAACTAGAAAGATGCACTTCCTTATCTTGTGGGACTAACTTACTAGGGGGAAGAGGGGCTATGGCAACACAATTACACAATAGCCAAGTGATTGCAATGTAGCACCTACACATAAGATTCTACACTAGTCACTAACTAGAACTACAAAGTCTTGATAGAGGCAAGCACAAAGCTCTCACAGGAATGGCTCCCCAAATCTGGGCAGATGGAATTAAAAGGGTGAAGGAGAGTAGACCTGAATTGGAAGTTAGGGGATAAAAAATGCAAGATGTGGTCTACTGGGTAAGGTCTGGAAATTTTATTCTGAGAGTACCAGGGAAATGCCAAGAGGTTTTAAAAAGGAGAGACAAATCACCAAGATTTTTTTTTTTAAGTCATAGGGTCTCCATACAGACCATGACTGCAGGAACAGAGCATTTACCTCAGGGAATGACCGGCTGATATAGAAACTTAGGATACAAGGAAACAGCTACACAGATAAGCAGTATTTAAGAGGTAAACTAAGAAACTGTTTGTTTGAGTGGTAAGAGAGTAGGGGATATCAAAGAATGTTCTTGGATCTTGTCTGAATATTGGAGTGAAGATGGGACTGATTGAGTTCTGGTGAATCACAGCCATTTGGTGTCTATCACAGTGATGTTTGAGAAAGATATTTGTTGAGACTTCCCTTAAGGGTGGACAGGCAGCCTGTCTATTACTCTGTTTTCTAGTTCTGTCTTGTATTGCGCTGTATACCCCAGATATCTTCGGTTTCTAAGGGGTGTAAATTTCATTGAATTGTCGTCCTGTGTCGTGCTATCATTTTACATGTAACTCTTACCATGAGCAGGTGACAATCCAGTGTGGTCTGCCAAGCCTGTGATTTTTCTCCATGAGAGCATGTGTGGCGAGTATTCTTTAGCTTACATGGGGCTAGAGGACTTTTCAGCAGTGAGTGGGTTTTTGGTTTAACAGAAATGAAGGTACAAAAAAGGTTGGGGTCCTTCCTATCTCTGACTGGCTGTTAGAAAGCCTGAACCTCACCAACCTGCTGGGCCTCATGGTACACTGACCACACTCTTTACAGCTCACTTCTCTTTGACCTTATTTGGTTATATATTTCCTATTGTTTATTGAACATATTTTGAGTAGGCCTTAGATATTTTCTGGAACAACTTCAAGTCCAATCTGATAAAAGTCAATGTAAAACTGAGCTACCAGTGAATCTAGAGAACAAGTCCTAGGATTGGGCTCTCTGTCTGTGAAAACAGAGCTGCAAACCAGGTAAACACTTAAGATTTCATTTATTTATTTATTTATCTATCTATCTATCTATTTATTTTTTAAATTACACTCATAATATTCATTAATTACACTCATGATATTAATCACATTTGTGGTATTCATAGATTACATTCGCAGTATTCATTCAATTATATATATATATACATATATATATATGTATATATATTTAATTTTAAATACCGAATGTCATTTATTGAAGGGGGGAGGAGGTCTTA
>CABHPP010131473.1:0-23581 GCA_902168425.1 Peromyscus attwateri | reverse complement strand
GCCCATTATTCAGGATACACAGACAAGGAACTTCTCTTAAGCATTCAGGAGGGTGGAACCTGGCAGGGAATTAGCATAGGGAGGATATCAAAGTCAAGGTGCGTAAGCAAGGCAGCAGTTACCCAAAATGGGGGCCAGGGCCCTGCAGGTCCCCCTTTTATTAAAAAAATGAGCTTCTGACTTGGGTTGCGTGGGACGTTAGCAGGTCACCTTACCCATCATGGAGATGCCTGCCCAGGCCACACAGGTGCTCTGTCTTAGGTTGGTGAGTGCCCCCCAGGCATTACCCATCTCTGAATACTCATTTTCATACAGGCTCAATCGTGTGTGAGCTGCATAGTTAATTGCTGCCAAAGATCTCAAAACTCCACTCTTCTTGTTTCTTCAACAACGAGGAGGACTTTACAGTTTGAGTCACAGATATTTCACATCTCTAAAACTTGTTAGACACCAATAGGCCATCTCTTGATACCACTAGGCTACTGGTAATTCAGCACATCTCCCTACTCTTGGATATGACCTAGGGATTGATTCTGCTTCTGTATCTTTTCTCAAGAGTCAGTGTAATATTGTATATAGGGCTGTTACAGCAAAGCCAGAAAGCATGTTCTTTCCTTCCTCTCTCATTCTGTGTTCAGCCCACTCACAGCAATTTCAGGAGATATTTGCCTTTTGCTTACTGTGTGAGTCTTGTAGACTCTATTCTAAGAGTTATTCATTGCTACTGACCCATCCTCTGAAGAATGATTTAGGATTCATGTTCTCACAAGAGTGAAACCTAAGGATTATGACCTGAAGTGAGAGCTGGGCTGATCAGAATTGGTTAGCCTGAAAGAGGAAACCTACCCACAGGTTAGGCTCCCTGACCACTAGCCAAGTTTCCTGATTGTAGCTAAAAATCTTTCCTTATTCAGAGGCTATGAAGACTATTCCCAATCCACCATCAGTCCTGAGTTAGTACAGTGAGTTAGTATAGTCATATTCAATTTTCTTTAATATTTGTTTTCAGACTATATATAAGATGTAATAGGGAAAGCCCTGTATTGCTCCATATGCAAATAGTCATGTTGCTTATTTAATTAAGTTTGACCTTTTAAATTTTCAACTGCATCTTAGGCTAGATTTAAACTCATGACAACCCTCCTACCCTGCCTTTGAGTGTGGGAATTATAGTTGTGTGCCATCAGACCTGGTTAGGCATGTATTTTAGGTATAGTCATAAATACTATATTGAGCTGGACCTGGTGGCACAGCACTCTAATTTCAGAGATTTGATTGGCTGAGGCAGGAAGATCACAAATTCAAAGCCTGCCTGGGCTACAGAGTGAACTCAAGGCCAGTCCAGGAAACTTAGTAAGGTAGTCTCAAAGTAAAAGGTAAAAACAGGGGTAGGGACAGAGTTCAGTGATAGAGCAATTTCTTAGTTTGTGCAAGATCCTTCCTAGGGATAGTCTCTAGAGAGAGTGTGTGCGTACTTAACATTTTCCATATGTATACATGTACAAACACAGATACCTATACATAGTTTATGTGCCATGCCTCTTGCTGTGTTGTTTACAGAAACAAATGAGCCAGTTCTGCTAAAGCATTTATTTGGTATTCATTTGGGAACATAAGTGAATAGATATAGTGGCAGAGGATAACTACTTGTTATGTTATATAAAAAGAACATTTCAAAATGATAACCTATTTTTACTGTCTTGACAAAAGTGTGGAATGATTATCAGACTATTTGTTAACAGAAAAAAAAACTGAGAATAACCTTAGGCCTTCTTTCACATTGCATCACTGTATTTTATTGCTGTAAAGTTGCCTAGACATAGAAATGAGGTAGAGATGATAGCTTTAATCTGGGACCAAAGATTGTACTACTGAGACTTTGCTGAATTAATTCAGCATTTCAGTGAAGGGTAGAAACAGGACAAACTTGGAGGCTGAACGAAGTTCTTATTTGGGTTGATGGGCTATGATCCATGCATATCACAGGTTAGAGAGGCGGTGATTGTTGTGAGTCAAAGACTGTAAAAAGATGAGGGCAGGATACAAAATACACCTTTCAAGTATGTTATGATAGTCAAAATAAGAAAAAAAGAGTAAATTCTTGTGGTAGTTAATATTGATTTTCAACTTGATAGGATATGAAGACATCTAGGAGACAAGGCCGTGGGCCAGCCTGTGAGACAGTTTTTAGATAGGGACAAGCCATGCTAAGGGCAGGCACTACCACAACCCAGCCCAGGGTCCCGGACTCAATGAATAGGAACGCTGGCATTTGTTTATCTCTCCTTCCTTTTGGCAGATGTGACATGACCAGCAACTGGCCACCACGCCTTCCCTGCCATGACATATTCTACCTCAAATTGTGACTCAAAATAAACCCTTCCTTCTGAAAATTGTGTTTCTCATGTATTTTTGTCACAACAATGAGAAAATTAGCTACCAAAATTTCCCAGTAGAGGAACAGCTAACATTTCAGAGATTATTTCATATAAACCCAGTGGCTATCTGGGCCCAAGGGTCCCTCTGCTTCTTTCTTCCAGATGTTGCACCTGGCTATATTTCTTTTCTGGGACTGTTAGGGACTTATTTGGGTGTCTATAAAGGCCTCTCAGGATTAGTAGACATAAACCTTAATCTTCAAAATCACAATGTCCTATCATCTCACCTCCAAGGGGATGCTAACATAAAAAGACTGAAGGTATCAAGTGCTATGAGGAGGCAGAGAAAATGAGCTTGTTACTGTTGGTGGGAATGTAAATGTATAGTCATTATGAAAAACCACATGGCTATTTCTCAAAAAGTTAAGACTAGAAATACCATATGATTAATCCCATAATTGATATATGTATATGTAGCTAAAAGCAGTTAACCTGGAATGTCATAGACATAGGGACACTTCCAAAATTGTTGCATCACTATTCATAATATCCAAGAAACACAAGGAACTGTTCCCCAATTGGTATATATACAAAATGAAATCATATTAAAAGTGAAATCCCGTAGTTTTTAAGAATATGAATTATTATATGAACCAGAAGTCATATGAAGTGAAACAAGCCAGGCACAGGAACACAACTTATGCGTGATATCACTCATGTATGGACTCCAAAATCACTGACATAGAATTGGAGTTTGAAATGATTACTAGTGTCTAGAGAGAGTCCGGGGGAGAGAGAGGCCTAATATGGTAGACAGTTACATACTGTGTGATAATGTTCTTGTACACTGGTTTAATAAAATGCTGATTGGCCAGTAGCCAGGCAGGAAGTATAGGTGGGCAAGTAGACAAGGACAATGCTGGGAAGAGGAAGGGAGGAGTCATGAGTCACCATCCAGACACAGAGGAAGCCAGATGACAAGGCAGAACTGAGAAAAGGTACCAAACCATGTTGCTAAACATAGATAAGAATTATGGGTTAATTTAAGTGTAAGAGCTAGTCAGTAATAAGCCTGAGCTAATGGCTGAGAAGTTATAATTAATATAAGCTTCTGAGTGATTTTTTATTATTTTATTTTATAATTAATTTAATTTTACATATCAGCCACGGATTCCCCTGTCCTCCCTCCTTCCACCCCCCTGACTTCCTCCCCAATCCACCCCACATTCCCACCTCCTCCAAGGCAAGCTCTCCCCTGGGGATTCAGCTCAGCCTGGTAGATTCAGTTGAGGCAGGTTCCATCCCCTCCTCCCTAAACCAAGGCTGAGCAAAATGTCTCAGCATAGGCCCCAGGCTCCAAAAAGCCAGTTCATGAGCTAAGGACAGGTCCCGGTCCCACTGCCTGGGGGCCTCCTAAATAATTCAAGCTAATCAACTGTCTCACTTATCCACAGGACCTGGTCCAGTTCCATGGTGGCTCCTTAGCTATTGGTTCATAGTTCATGGTGATTTTTTTTTTTTTTTTTTTTTGCTGAGTGATTATTTTATAAGCAGCTGTGGGACTGTGGGGCTGGGCAGGACTGGGATGGGACCAGAGAAACCTTCTGGCTACAGTTATATGAAGCAAGAAGCTCTGAGGTGGAATTGTACAGTATACATTGTGTGCTTCTCAGAACTAGAAGAAAGGATGTGGGTGATTTCAACCATGAACAAATGATGTTTGAGAAAACATGTATGTTTAATCAGATTTAAAAAATTACACTATATTTGTAGATATCACATGGTACCTCATCAGTACGAACATTTCTTTTGTTTTAATGTAAGAGGCCATGAATTTAAAAGAGGAGTATATGGGAGGATTTGGAGGGAGGAAAGGGAAAGGGGTAATGTTGTAATTATATTATAATCTCAAAAATAAAGGAAATGATTAATTAAAAACAAAAAACAGGGCTGGAGAGATGGCTCAGAGGTTGAGAGCACTGGCCACTCTTCTAGAGGTCCTGAGTTCAATTCCCAGCAACCACATGGTGGCTCAAAACTACCTATAATGAGATCTGGTACCCTCTGCATACATAATAAATAAATTAAAACAAAAAACAAAAAAACAAAAAATAAATTATAAGTACTATGCTATAGGGGAAAACTATAAATGTGTTTGAAAGACATTAAACTTGCTCTTTTTAGAGTCTAAGGACTCCCTCCCAAGAGTGGTGTGCTCACATGTTCCAAAAAGAGACACCCAGATGAGGAAACTGCTTGATGCTGGTTCACATGGATGCTGGAGACTTTTGCTCAGTATATGCAGAAGGATGAGATGCCTGCATCAGGAAGATATGTGAAAACCAAGGATTTCAGATACTATTTTCCCACTGAGAAAGGTGTTTGAAAATGAGTATGATTAAGACAAAATGTTGATATACAGGGCTGGGAATAACCAATGCTGTTAGAGTAGCTGTTATTTGGGGAATAGAGACATTGGCAATTCATTAGTGTCATGCAGATGATAATGTGATTGGCAGGTGTGTGTGACATTTAGAAGGAAAATTTGTTGTTCTGTGCTTTCTTAGGTAAGGCCTGTGGCTTGGATCTTAGGTAGGGAGTGTGGAAAAGATGGGACCTCTGACCCTTTGTCATGTTTTCTTTTGTTTGTTTGTTTGTTTGCTTGTTTCAGAGAACTCTGCATTTACCTGGGAAGGGTTAGAGGGATAGTGTGTGATGTTTTGAGTATAAGAAAAAAAGATCCAAACAGTTCTCCTATTCTCAACATCTGGTAATCATGAACTTGAATTATAATTGTATTTATTTGTTATTTAATGTTGTTTCAACCTTGTCACTGGTCACTGTTGACATTTGAGCTGGGTAATCTTTTGGCACAGGGATGCTGGTCCTGAGTATTCTGTAATGCAGCATTGGAAGGTGCTAGGTGCCACAATCAGCAGGATCCCTCTGATGCTATTTTGAATGGTAGGTAACATATGTACATAGTTGTGTGTGTGTGTGTGTGTGTGTGTGTGTGTGTGTGTGTGTGTGTGTATGCACAAGTATCTCTAGACATTGCCATAGATCCTTCTGGTGACAAAAATCACTACTTGTTTAATACTACCAAGTGTCTTTAATGATTACTGGCCCTAATAAAGAAAAGTTGTTTTACAGCTTATATATGATGAGAATAATTAAGCTAGAAAACTCTACTTTGCCATATAATTAACATAGATCTATTCTCCTACATGATAGAAATATTTAAAGGAACATTCCTACTGAAAGAAAAAAGCCAAAAGCTGAAAATATATACTGATAGAAAATAGTCCTTTAATGAAAAGTAATTTGCCAAAATAATATTAACTTCTTTTTGAGTTATTCCTCCAGCTCCTCTGAGTTGTAAGCATAAAATCAGTGGCTTTTTTTTCACTTTGCAAGCTTTTCTAAGTCAAAATAAAAATTATATTTAATTTAATGCTGGATTTAGTATTTGTAATTTTGTTCACAGGTGTTTCAGTTGTCATGCACCTGTCTGGACCTGTCTGCCGTGCAGGGGACTCTTCTAGTCAACTGTCAGTGTCTGTGAGGCTTCTGTCCTCCTTAGCCAGGCAGCGTGGAGATGGGTTGGAATTGCCTTTGCTGACATGTCCTGGACAGAAGCCTTGGAAGAAACACAAAGAGAAGATGCATTCCTGTGGTAGTTCAAGAAGTAACCAAATTCTGCAGCCCTCCTCCGAATGCCAACTGCAGCTTTCAATAGTAGGAGTCCTCCTTTGAATTCATGCCCCTCTCAGACAGCTCAGGTTTGAAAAGCTGAAAATTTCCCTTCGTTAGAGAAGAATTATGTGACCTCTATGGAAAATGTGGAAAACATATGTTAAGAAAATGAGTGTTGTCTGTAACATCATTAGTAGAGAAACAACATTAAAATTTGACGTTATTTCCTCCTAGGAGTTTATTATGTGTTTCACATTGATGGCACCATACTGTAAGACATAATTTAGTATTCTGCTAGTTAAAGCTTTAAACCTTAGCTTCCTATCATAGAATAGTTTCTCTGACATTTATAATCTTTAAAACTTAGTTGTGGGGAATCAGTGTTGAATTGAATCATCACAGAAATCCTCTCTTGTAGGCGAAGAAATTCAGCACTATCCTTTGGTATGAGAGAATGAAAACACAGAGGCAAGGGGTGATTTCCCACTTCACACCTATGCTGGTTTCCCACTTCACACCTATGCTGATCGAGTACTAAAGGATGGCCTATGACATTCCCATGACTTGATTTGTGTTTCAGAAAGATCATTCTGGCAGTGTGGCAGAGTGATGCCAGGCTGGACAGAGGTGGCCAGTAGGAAACTGGAGTAACACAGGTGGGAACAGACCTAGTTGGAAATATTCACTTATTGAAGGGAGATGATAGATTAAAGCACTATCTGGGGTTATGCACATCAATAGCCTTTCGTTGGTGTTTTGATAAAAAATAAATTAGAAGGAAAAGAAGCAGGAAGGAGGAGAGGGTGTCTGGGCTAGAGAAGCAGGCTTGGGGTAGAAGGCCATTTAGAAGGTGGCCGATACCACAGAATTCGTGAATTCACCTGGAGGGAACACTCCAGAATCTCAGGAACCTTTCCTTCTAGGCTGAGCTTATGGTTAGTCAGGAATGTCACTTATCACTCCAGCTCTTCTTTCCTCTTTGCACGTTTTTTTTTTTTTTTTTCCCTCCCACAAAACAGGCATGTCTGTGATCCTATTTGTCCTCACCATAGAAGTTGACATCAATGGAAACTTTTCCTGCCTTTCTAGTTTTTCTGAATGCTATGTATGTGGGCTTTCCTTCTCTTCCACTGCTCTGGGGAATTGTTTTCTCTCAATCTACATTGTGGAAGGAGGTTGGTAAGCTCTGGTTCGTCTCAGCAGGAGATCCTTAATACCTCTCTTGACACCTGCTTGGCCTTTGAGAAGCTTTCAGTTTTCTTAATCTGGTGTGTTGTATTCTCCAAACACAAGCTTAGCTGACCCAGAGAGTGTGGCAGCTTTCCAGTTTATACTTAGATATTTCAATATCTATTTATTACAGGTGGATGAAACCAGTTTCCATTCATGCAGATGGTCATTTGGCTTGTTTCTTCTAGCCAGTGGCAAGCCAGTACAGTATGGTAATAAATGTATAGTAGGCCAGAAATGGTCACATCATGTCTGAGACATGAAACACCGAAAAACAGAGGAGTTCCCCCAATCCCTTTTACGGGCATTTCCCCAAAGATTGGGAGACACATCGGTATGCGTCACTTGTCAAGGTTTCTAGCCTCCTTCCAGTAGCATCAAGTTGGGAGCTAGGCCTTTAGCACCTGGGCCTCTTGGAGACATTTAAGATCCAAATTAGAGAAAGGAAACCTTTATATTATGAGTGCAGGTTGTGTTTGAGTTGTTTTCCTGGACATACTTTGTACTGTAGAGTTTAAAAGTTTACCTCCTCGTCTCGCACTATGTCTGCAGACAAATACATTGCCATTCTTTGTATCTACTATAATCTTTTGTTCATTGAGAAGAAGTGAGATAATTTCAGGGTCAGAGGGCACTGGAACTAAGGAAGACTGAAAGGGACACACATTCCATAAGCACCTTCTCACACAGCTGGCACAGTGACAGTGGTCACTACATTTGTCCTTGTTTATTAGCAACTGTACTGCAAGGGCAACACTACTACTTCGATTTCTTCTTCTTCTTCTTCTTCTTCTTCTTCTTCTTCTTCTTCTTCTTCTTCTTCTTCTTCTTCTTCTTCTCCTTCTTCTTCTTTTTTCATTTTTTGAGACAGGGTTTCTCTGTGTAGCTTTGCGCCTTTCCTGGAACTCTCTCTGTAGCCCAGGCTGGCCTTGAACTCAAAGAGATCCACCTGCCTCTGCCTCCCGAGTGCTGGGATTAAAGGTGTGCACCACCACTGCCTGGCTACTTCAATTTCATACCCAAGGAAAGTGAAGATCAGAGTCCTGGGCCATGTTATGAGTGGAAGAGCTCCAAATGTTTACAGCCGGTGCTCCTGTCTACAAGCCCCCAACATCAGCAGAAAGCTGTCCAATGTGGGGTCAGCTGCAAGTTTTCAGTCTCAAGAAAACTACTTTGGTTTTACCCTTACAAATTTGCTTAGTTTAGAATTCTTAAGACATGAGATGAGGACTCAACTCTTTTGATTTTGAGGCTGAAGATTGGCTCAACCTATGTGTGGTGCAGAGGACCAGGGTTTTCTGTTCTTATGGACTAAGAACCTTCTGTAGGTGAGAGGATAGTTTCCTTTTCACTTGGACGATCTGTGAATTTAGGTTTCAGCTTTTGGTAAAAGCCTAATTACCTTTTACCTCACAATTTAGCAGCTGACATATTTTTAGCGAGGCTTCAGACTATTGGGGAAAAGACAAACACTTAGCTTTTTATGGCGTCAAAGCAGCCACTGGCCAACAAGGTTTGCCGCACCCAGTCCAACTTGTTGCCATTTCTGTAACTCTGAGGTGGATTTTGAAATCTGTCAGGTGACTGCAATGATCCCCTTGTTTTCCAGTGTGAAGTAGGAATCTGTCTCTGTTGCTAATGTTTTAGGAATCAAGCCTGATACAGAAAAGTGAACGCCTTTATCATGGCATTATCAGGATAATGCAATCAGAGATACCTTACAAGTTTAGCATGCTGAGGCCCTGGCTGCTTAGCCATATTCTTTTCAACTAGTTCAGTGATGATAACTCTTTCATTTCAATTTTAGTTCCTTAATATTTTCCTGAGATACTGTGCTGGGAGGTACAGGGCATGCAGATTGAATATCAATCTTAATTTTCAGGTTTGGTAACCCAGCATGAGTATTAATGCAGGTAATTAGAAGATCCAGCAGCTTAATATAGAGGAAAGGCTCATTGATATTACAGATAACTAATTTGGAAAATGAGTTCAAGACATGTTGATTCCAATGGCAGAATATCTGGATGGGTATGGGATCTGATGGGATCTTTAAGGTATACATAAGACTTTGGGCAGGGAAGTGGGAGAGCAGACCTTAGGAAGGTACAATAACATGATCAAAGGCAAATAACTTTCATGCTCCGAGATTGGATGGTTAGGTATAATTTTTGGATGGAAACATGGGGTCACTAAAAGGAAATCCTAGACTGAAGTAGACAGTTTTCAGAGTTACATTTCTGATTTTGAGAATCTACATTTAATTTAATAACTTTTTGTTCCAGTATTCCTAGGCAGCACTTTGTGTGCATGTCTCTCTGTGTGTCTGTGTCTCTCTGTGTGTAAAATATGTATGTGTGTTTTGATTGTGATTGAATACAGTATTTGACACACACTGGGCAAGCACTTTACCACAGAGACTTTGAACTTGCTATCCTCCTGCTTTAGCCTACTGAATAATTCTGGCTTCTGTAACTGTTTATACTAAACTTTACATTTTTATGTCTTTCTTGTTATTTCTATTGCTTTATACTAAAGCAGTTCATGCCCAGTTTAGGATCTGTGGTATTCAGGCTTCTGCAGAGGAATAGACTAATAGAATGGATTTATACTAAACAGGAATCTATTAGGTTGGCCTATCTTATATGGTTTGGATAGTTTAATGATGGCTATCTTATTCTGAGGCTCAAAATCTGGTAGTTGCTCATTCAATGAGGCTGGACACCTCAGCAGTTCTAGTTTAGTGGTAAAGGCCCAGAGGATTTTGGAGAGCCACAGATCATAAGTCCACATTTAGAAACCTCAAGCTGGATCCCAATATCAGTGAAGAAAAGTAGCAGCAGCAACAATACCAGCAACAAAGTAGATGAACATGCCATTGAGAGTGAAGGAAATCAGACAAAAGGCAAATATTTTCTTCGATTTCCTTTGTCTGGGATGCCACTGGGGGATGCTAACCACATTTAGGGTAAGTCTTCCCAGTTCACATAATTTGATGAAGAAAATCCCTTATAGGAATACCCAGCAGCCCACCTTTAGTTGATTCCAGAGTCAGGCAAGTTGACAACTAAAACTGATCACCACAGACCCAATCAGTTCTTACTTGTCCCATTGAAGCAAAACTGAAAACTGTATTTCCACTTTTGCTATCCCTCATGCTTTCCAATAAATAGCAAGAATTATATTGTTAAATGACAATAGCAAGAACTGTCATTTAACAATATAAAACCTCAGGCTAAAGAGATGGCTCAGTTTCTAAAGATGTTTGCTGCCTAGACTGGTGACCTGAATTGGATCCTTCCACCTGGTGCGAGTTAGAGACCTGACTCCTGTAAGTTGTCCTCTGATCTTCACACAAGGGCCATGGGAGGGACATTCCCTACCTCCTCAAATAAATAAACTCAAAACAAATTTAAAAACATAGAAGAGTCTTTTACTCTATTGCTTGAAACATTATGTGGATTCCTATTACTGATATTTTAAAAGTTAATAAACCAAATGTAATACGTACCTTTAATACCAGCGCTTGGGAACAGAGGCAGATGGATCTCTGTGAGTTCCAGAACAGCTTGGTCTACAAAGTGAGCTCCTGGTCAGCTAAGGCTACATAGTGTACCTTGTCTGACCCCCAACAAAAAACAAAAACAAACAAACAAGAACAACAATAAAAAAGAAAAACAACAAAATTAATTTAATTATTGTCTCAAATATTTAAGATTAAAAAATTTAAAATATGATTCTAATATAAGAGAAAAGAGCAGGATACTCTTAAAAGAACTTTTTTGGATGGCGCCTGAACCTTGGCTTTCTGTCAAAGGACGAACATCTACCTCTTAATAAAATCATCTGACAATCACAGCTCCCCATCACTGGACACTGTTCCAAGCACAGCTGTCATGGCCCTAGCCACAAGCCTGCACTGTCTTCACAATGTTTACATGTAGAGGGTATTACTGACATCTTCACAGCTGAGCAAACGAAAGGAGAGAGATTTAATCTCAAAGTCCAGAAAAGGAAACCACAGCAGACTATCTGCTATCTGGGAGCTGTTACTCCATTGTATCTTCCCTTATAATAACTGTGCCCTCAGTACTCAATGGGTAAATTGAGTACAATACATTTTTTTTTTAAAATAGTCTTCCTTTTGCTCACAGATTTTGGGTGATGACTTCATAGGATACGGAGTTCTAGACTGAGATACGTCCTGGTGGCATGTTGAAACAGTATTTCTTTGTATGCTAGCATCACTGTGACAGCTGAGGAATCCTTTTATTTCAATGTTCATCATCTTTGATTTGTCTAATATATGTGTAAGTTTAATCCACATACAAAACATTCACAATAAGCATGCACATTATAGGCATACAACTTAATTTTTATGTAAATGCATTCTCTGTGTTGATTAGTTTTTATGTAAGTGTACTCTCTGCACTGGTTAATTCTTTGTCAACTTGACACATGCTAGGATCACCTGGGAGGAGGGAACCTTAACTGAGAAAATGCCCCCATTGCATTGACATGTAGGCAATCTGTGGGGCATTTTCTTAATGGTTCATGTGGAAGGGCCCAGCCTACTATAGGCAGTGCCACCCCTGGGTGAGTGGTCCTGGGTGGTGTAAAGAAAGCAGGCTGAGCAAGCTATGGTGAACAAGGGAGTAAGCAGTTCTCCTCCATGGCCTCTGCTTCAGTTCCTGCTTCCAGGTTCCTGCTTGAGTCTCTACCCTGACTTTCTTCAATGGCATGCTGTGACAGAGCATGTAAGATGAAATAAACCCCTTCCTCCCAAAGTTGCCTTTGGTCTTGGTATTTATTACAGGAGAAGAAAGCAAACCAGCGCACTATCATTTACTACCCAGACAGAAATTTAAAATATATCTAGCATCTAGAATGTTCCCTTGTATTCCTTCAGTCAACATCTACCCATTCCTTTATTGTATCAGGGAATCCTCTCCTTTTCAGCTCTGAATTTAGTATAAAAAATGCAGTTTTCCAATATTTTCTAGGTATTTGCAGGTAGAAATTTCAGACTACCTTACTTAATACATTGCACTAAAAATAAATTGTTGTTGTCCAACTCGTTAATGTGGGCAGCACTACCCTATATAAACTGTTCCATTCCCCTATTGTACAGGGGAGTTCCATGGTCAAACTGCACTGACTTCTTGTGAACTAAAAGGTAGATGTGTCCTTTCCACTCTAGGCTTTGTTCCTCTCTTAGGGCTTTTATTGCTGTGATAAAACACCATGGGAGGGCACCCCCAGGAGGGAAAAAAACAAAAACCAAACCAAACCAACCAACCAACCAAACAAACAAACAAAAAAACCATTGTGGAGGAAATGTTTGGTTTTATTTTATTTTATTTTTTTTCCCCTGGAGGAGGGGGGACTCCATGGTGTTTTATCACAGCAATAAAACCCTAAGGCAAAGTGATGGAGATACTTTCTCAATTGAACTTCCTCTTTCCAGATAATTCTAGTTTGTCAAGTTGACAAAACAAAACAACAACAACAACAAAATAACCAACCAGGAGAGTACCTGATGTCCCGTGTGGAATCCTTCACATGTAGTTCTTTGCATGGGGACCTACCCTTCAACTACAGCTTCAGTATCAACCCTTCAGTGTCATCCTGGGAGTTGCTTCTCCCAGATACTCTCTTTCTTCTAACACCATATATTTCTTTCACAGTATTTAACACAGTCTATGGAAATATCATTCCTGCTTTTACTTAGTACTCAACTGTCTTTCCAATGTTAGCTCTTTAAAGTCAGAAGATTGTTTAATTCATTACCACCATGTCCCTGGAGATTAATGGGATAGTTATTTGATTAATGCTTGTTAAATAAATGAGTGACATATCTCTTGTGGCTTCCAGAAATCATTAACTCCAAATAGCATCCATGTTACACGTGCTTAGTCATGGGAACACTGTGTAAATATTTTATCTCTGCACTGTGAATTAGATTCCTCCAGTAATAAGACATTACTCATGAGGTAAGTTAGTGTCTTTTGAAATAGTGACCAGTTCTTTCAAATTATCACAAATCATTTAAGACTCCAGCAAAGGACTAAAGGGACTTCACAATGATAATATTTCTAGACTGGTTCATCAGTGCTGGGTCCCAGTTACCATTCTTGCCTTGCTTCATCTCCAAACTGTCCAGGGCCCAACTCATAGTGGTACTCCAGTCCTCATTATCATCTCATTCCTCATATAAGCCTCTAGCTGACTTCTTGCTATGATGATTTTTTAGTTTTCTGCATTTCAAAGGTCCAAAATCACACCTGTCATAACTCACTTTCTATAGTTGTGATAAAACACCATGACCAAGGCAAGCTATAGAAGGAAGGGTTTATTTGGGCTACCAGTTCCCTAGGGGCAGAAGTCTAGCATCATACTAGTAGGGAGCATGACAGCAGGCAGGAATGGTGGCTGGAGCAGCAAGAGAGCTGACATCTTGAATTGCAAGCGCGAAGCATAAAGAGTAAACTGAAAATGTGAGCTTTTAAATTCTCAGTTCCCATCTCCAGTAACATACTTCCTGCCCCACCTCCTAAACCTTCCCAAACAGTGCCATCAGCAGGGAACCAAATATTCAAACACATGAGCCTATGGGAGACATTCTCATTCAAATACCACATTCCTATAAAGAAGAAGGGTTATCTGCCATTTGCTAAGAAACTAATTTAAGAATATTTTCTTAAATCTGTAATTGTGTCAAATCCTTCAGCAGCTCATTGTGCATTTAAGTATATTTTATTATTTCAAGAACAACTAAAAAATTACAAATGCTAGCAGCATACTAAGGTGACCACATTGAGTATAAATGTTTCTTTTTTGTTCAGTCTCTTTGTAGGGGAAGAGTCATTTGTGAGAGTCAAGAGAGCGAACTCTTAATAACTTTCCAGTGAACATACGAACATTACAACATGTTTAGCTCGAGTGGCAGATTTATCCCCCCACACGTACTCTATTATGTGTTTTAGGGGAAATAGATGATTAATTAATAGATAAATATTTAAAAGATTTACTGTACTTTAATTCTTTTAGATTAGTCCTATTTTATGTAGAGGGTGAATATAATTAGTTAAAAGTAGAGAAAAAGCATTAAGATTTTGTATCTGTACATGAAAATTAGACAACAAAATAGTGTTCAGTAAGTAGTAAGTACTCACTTTGTTGGATATTATTACAAATATTGGCAATATCTCATGGACTTTATACTAGAGAAACTAGGTACAAAACCAAAACATTGACAAAGTAGATAATACATTGTACAAAAGTATTATGGAATAAAATTAAGGAAAGCAAAGCAAAAGCATCCAAGATGTGGATTCATATACTTTAAAATGGGGTAGTAAAAAGAGAAACATTTCTTTTCCCTAAAACCCAAGCATAGATCACAGCTACTCATGTGAGCACTGAAGTCTTTCCAGCCATTTAAAAGAACTACACATTTTCAGATGTGATGCTTTGCAGTGATAGAGCTTAGAGACCTCAGTGATAGTGATGGTGTTGAATGAGTCAGGATTCAAGAAAGAAAAGATAAGATATGAACTACTAAATACAGGGTTTCAGAGAGCAGTCAGATTGCCTGACTTAAAATGCTGAACAATTACCCATTAACAGTATCCTTTTCCTCCCTTCCTCCCCCCTCTCCCCCCATTCCCTTCTTCCCTTCCTTCCTCCCTCCCTCCCACCCTAACAGTAAAGTTATAGTGGTAATATCAATGGGTTTGGGATTGTTTCAAACTTTAAAGGTAAACTATTTCTGTATTTTTATTTGTTGTTTCTTGTGCCGTATAAAATAACTGTGTGTGCATTCCAGTCACTGATGACTTTGTGAAAACCACACCTTAAAGGTAGTGTACACACTTGAACAAGAACAGCAATGAGTTCTGCTTCTGTGAATTCAATGACTTAACTGCCAATTATGACTTTCCCTTTGTAAATGCCATTTTTTGTTATTGCCAAAAATTCTTCATTTCTTGTGTGGCCATGTCTTTTATTGTAGATCTATTGAATGCCATGACAGATTTGCCAAAACTGATTCTTTTCTTACATATATATATATATTTGTTGGCATTTGTCTATAAATGGAGCGATTTTTATCTGCTTTTTTTTTTTATAATTTGAGTATAATTTGAGTCTTAACTAAAAATGGAAGGTATAATTTGAGTCTTAACTAAAAATGGAAGACTGGAGGGGGTACATTCTTTGGGCTCCCTTAGACCTGTAAATCTAAATTAAATCTTTGTTGTTTTTATGTAAAACATAAATGAGTTAGGTAAAATGAGGTTACTTCCTTTATGAATGTATTTTTCTCAGCATTTAAAATCATTTTTTAAGTAAAGGAAATGTAAATGAATACTGATATAAAATAAAATAAAATAGGTTAGTTCAAGAAAGGGACAGTGTAAAGGTAAAGACTTGAGGAAAGGTACAAAGGATTATATATATTACAAGAGCTTATGATCATGGAAAACATTTTTTCTTATTAAATTTTTTAAAATTTATTTTGCATACCAACCACAGTTTCCCCTTCCTCCTGTTTGTCCCTTCCCTCCCCCCACCTCCTTTTTACATGCCCCCATCCACTCCTCAGAAAGGGTAAGGTCTCCCATGGGAGTCAACAACAATGTATGGCTTATGAGTTGAAGCAGGACCAAGCTCCTCCCCCTGCATCAAGGCTGAGCAAGGCATCTCATCATAGGGAGTAGGTTCCAAAAAGCCAGCTCAGATCATGGAAAAGTTAATATTAAGCAAATTAATTGTATTTGTTTCTAAACTAGAAGTTAATTTCATAATATGCACATTATCATAATGAATAAGCAAACATTGTAAGGCTTCTATTTGTACTATCAGATCAGTTAGCATGACAGTCCATGAGTCTACTCCAGAAACCCTTTCCCATCCTGGTCTGAATCCAGTTGAAGCAAACTTTAGCCAAGCAAACTGACAATTAACAAATTTGAGTTGTATTATGGTGCTGGAATCTTTATTACCTTCACTGGATTTAATGTGTCACAAGATGAGTCATGGAGTTGGCAAGGCCTAGGGCACCAGTCCCTCACTCTTGTGGCATCAGACAGTATTTTATACATACCCATGGAAGAGCAGAATGCAGGATATATGGGTGGGAAGAAAGCAAGCACCCAGGACTTCCTGTTGGGAATCCTCTTTACAGCAGGAACCTGAAAATGGATTCCTTCCTATTCGTTTTCCATTCTATTGAGGATCCTTAGATGTGTAACTTAGGAAACATGTTTAAAGAGTCACGTTTGGGGGCTAGGTAGATGGCTCAGTGAAGTGACCTGATTCAGATCTCCAGTATTCACATAAAAGCCGAGTGTGGTAGTGGTGGTGGAGATTATTGGATCCTGGTGGCTTACAGGCCAGCTTACTCTAGCCAAAACAGTGAGCTGCTCTGTTCAATGAAAGACCTCATTTTAAAAATTATGGTGGACCAGCTGGGCATTGGTGGCACACGCCTTTAATCCCAGCACTCGGGAGGCAGAGGCAGGCGGATCTCTGTGAGTTCGAGGCCAGCCTGGTCTCCCAAGCGAGTTCCAGGAAAGGCGCAAAGCTACACAGAGAAACCCTGTCTCCAAAAACCAAAAAAAAAAAAATTATGGTGGATCATCTGGCAGAGGGCTAATATCCAAAATATATGAAGAACTCAAGAAACAAAACATCAACAAACCAAATAATCCAATTAAAAATGGGGTATAGATCCAAACAGAGAGCTCTCAATTCTCAAGAGAATCTCAAATGGCTGAGAAACACTTCAAGAAATAAACATTTTGAGCCATCAGGGAAATGAAAATCAAAACTACTTTGAGATTCTATCTTCAAACTGTCAGAATGGCTAAGATTAATAACACAAGTGACAGCTCAGGCTAGAGAGGATGTGGAGCAAGGAGAACACTCCTTCATTGCTGGTAGGAGTGCAAACTTGTACAGCTACTGTGGAAATTAATATAGAGATTCCTCAGAAAATTAGGAATCAATCCACCCCAAGACCCAGCTATACTACTTTTGGGCATATACCCAAAAGACACCCCATTCTACCACAAGAACTCTTGCTCAACTCTGTTCATAGCACCTTTATTTATAATAGCCAGAACTGGAAATGGCCTAGATGTCCCTCAAAGAAGGGATAAAAAAAATGTGGTGCATTTACACAATGGAGTATTACTCAGCTGTTAGGAAAAGTGACATCATGAAATTTGCATGGAACTAGAAAAAAAATCATACTGAGTGAGGTAACTCAGACCTAGAAAGACAAACATGATATGTCCTTACTTAGAAGTGGATATTAGCTATCAAGGAAAGGATAATAATCATGCTACAATCCACAGACCCAGGGAGGCTAAGTAACAAGAAGGGCTCTAAGGGGGACACATGGGAAGGGGGGAAAATAAAATAGACTCTGCTGGTGGACTGGGCACAGTTGGGAATGGGAAGAAGAGGGATGGGAGGATGGAGGGAGAGAGAATGGGGAGAGACAACTGGAATTGCGAGCCATTTTGGGGGTATGGAATCCTAGTGCAATGGAAACTCCCTGAAACCTATGAGGATGACCATAGGAAAGACTCCTAGTACTGGAGGATACAGAGCCTGAACTTGTGCAACTTGTCCATCTTGTGCAACCAGGGAAGAATTCCAGTGGTGAGACTAGAATATTAACCCAGCCACATAACCCTCAACCTACCATCCTGCCTGCAAGATGTGCTGAGGTAACAGTAGTGCAGAACTCGTGGGAGTGGCCAACCAATGCCTGGTCCACCCTGAAGCTCACTCCATGAAAAGGAGCCCCACTGTGACACTGCCTGGATGGCCAGGAACCAGACAGAGGCTGGATAGCCCAGAGACCTAGGATAAAACCGAACAGGACTGGCCAAATAAAAAGAAAAAGGCAGGGGGGATGAAATTGTTAGTAATGATTTTCTGCTCTACTCATAGACTGGAGCCTAAGCCAATTGTCATCAGAGAGGTTTCATCCAGCAACTGACAAGAGCAGATGCAGAAATCTACAGTCCAAAGTTAGACAGAGCTTGGGGAGACTAGGGGATAGAAGGATTGTAGGAGCCAGAGTGGTAGTGGATACCACAAGAACACAGCATACAGAATCAGCTAAGCAGGACTTAGAGGGGCTCAGAGATTGAAGTGACAATCAGGGAGCCTGTATGGCTGAGCTAGGTCTTCTGCACATATGTTGTGGTTGTGTAGTTTTGCTGTTCTTGTGAGACTTGTAACAGTGGGACTGAGGAGTATCTCTCCCTTTTTCCCTGCTCTTGGAACCCTTTTCCTCCTACTGGGTTGCCTTATCCAACCTTGATATGAGGGTTTGTGCCTAGTCCTAAAGTAACTTTTAATGTCATGTTCAGTTGATGTCCCTGGGAGGCCTGCTGTTTTCTGAAGGAAAAATGGAGGAGGAACGGATGTAATCCCCCTGAGCCAATGAGTGGCCAGGCCCCTCCCCCGAGGGCCTCTAACTGCCAGGTTCCACCCACAGAACACTCTAACTGCCCTAACTGCTGGACCCTGCCCCCACCCTGCAGAACAAAAAGCCCAATCTCTGCACACGAAATCCCACCAATCTCCACCCTGGAAAACTCCATCCTGAAAAGTTCCATCCCCTTCCCAAGAAACTCTATATAAGCTCTCTATCCTGTTCAGTTTGCTGCTGTTTCTTGCTCAAGCAGAGGCAGCTACCTTCCTGATTTTTTCCCTTCCCAATAAATCTCTAGTGTGACTTTGTTGTGTGGTGTGACTTTGTTGTATTCCTTAGCTTCCAGCTGCTAGGATACCTTCCTATCTAAGCTACAATGCTTCCAACAGGTCTTGGGGAAAAGGGAGGTAGAGGGGATTGGGAAGAGTGGGAGGGGGGAACTGTGAAAGGGATGTATATATGAGAGAAGAAGTTTACTTAAATTTGAAATAAAAAATTAAGGTAGAGAGTGATAAAGACAACTTATGTCAACTTCTGACCCCCACAGGTGCATGCACTGATGTGCACACATACACATACACACATATACACACATGCATGTGCAAACACACATACACATGCATACACACACAGGAACACACACACACACACACACACACACACACACACACACACGCACACAAACAGGCACCTCCTTCCAAACATTTAGCAAAGGAGACTTTTTGACTTCTGTGATCCTATGGAATCCTACTCTCTTCTCTTCAGGAAAGGGGAGGTCTTGCTGACTGTGAGGTTAGCATATAACCTTTTAGGGTCTTCTTCCAAAATGTGGCCTGTCCTGCAGTGCATGAAACATAATGTCACTGTAAAATTAGTTGTCTCTGAAGATGAGAAGAGGAAAAGAAATGATATTCTAAGGAGGCAATTTTAATATATATTATTGATTCCTAAAGACTACATAGGATTAACAAACAATTCCACGTATTTCAGGCTGAACACAGAATCCTGACACACCACAAACTTCAAGTAGTACAGCTAGAAAAAATTTCTCAATAAAACATTAGAAAAGGTTGATATGTTTTACTCTATATTATACATCTAGGAACACAGGTACACACTTGCTAGAAGAAAACATGACAGCCACTCCTCTCCAAATTACTCATGTTCCTTGCAGTTTCAAGAATCAAAAACTGTCAGTAAGGAATCAACCTTTGTTGAGCATTGTCTGTGTAAACCTCACATATGTGGCCATTATTTAAACCTTAAAAAAAAAAAAAAACCCACAAGGAAGGCATTGTCCCTTGATGACAAAAGAGTTTGAGAACCTGCCCAAGGACATGTACCAAGAAACAGGTGAATCCGAGTGGAATCCAAACCTCTTCTCAGCGTGTTGTTCCTTCTCCCTATGGAAGGGGCTTCAGGTTCTCACATTAATTCAATAAATCATCCATTTTTCATATTTTGTTTCTCCGGTATGCACTAGCTGTTAAATTCTAACAATGTACTTGAACTATGTAGCACAGAGATAGCATTGTTCTTTCAATACTAGTTATTTATTGCTGCATATAATTTATCCTAGGTAGGTGACAGTAATGTGTCAAAGTGATAGGAGACAGGAGAGCCAGATCCAAGCCCTTTTTTTTGCTGCAGTATATGAGCCATATGTGCTTTGTATATCGTTTATATTGTAGCAAGAATCTGCATGTGCACACAGTCAGTGGGCTAGTGCATGCATATTGACAATGGTTTGGTTGTTCTCAATCTCTAACTTCAATATAATCCAAATAGAGACTCTGGAAGAATGTGAGACTCACTGGCCTTGGCATATGCAAAACCCCAGCTACCCAGGGAGATGCCAAGGATGGGAAAATACCAGAGGCATTAAGGAGATAAGCTTCAGCACCAGGACTCTTAGATAGGAGACCACCTGACCAGAGGGGAGAAGTAAAATCCACAATGATTCACTGCCATTGACTCTACTCCTTATGCAACTTGCTGGCTGGAGATGAGATGGAAGAGAAGTCTCCAGGGTGTTAATACACTGTCTTCTCAGATAGTTTGCTCTCTGACTAAAAACATAAAGAAACCTTAAAATTTAGTTTCTGTTTCTGCTCACTGACATTGTGGTGATGGGCAGCGTGAACTCCAGTGACAACAGTAGGTTCATCACTTGGAGCAAATGTACTGCTCTGGAGGGGACTGCATGATGGGGGGGGTGGCGCTAAGGGCTTAAGGATATTTGTGTGCATGCCTCTCAATTTTACAGAAACTTTGGTTGTTGAAAGAAACAGTTCTCATCTCAAAGGAATAAAGACGTGGCGTATTCTGAATATATATGAGTGACCATGGTAACATACCTCAGGTCTTCCCAAATCAAGACAAGCCTCTCTTATATATGCCCATAGGCCAATCTGATCTCAGCAGTTCCTCAGCTGAGGCTCTTCTGTCAGATGACTACAGCCTGTGAAAACTGATGACTGAGTAGGATATTTGCGTTAGGACATAATAAATGAACTTAGAGTTTAGGCAGCCGGTCCTCACACGTATCTGTGACCTCACAAACTCCTCACCAGCTTGCTTGCCAGCCTCTGTCAGCAGTGAGTCACCAAGTATTTTGTCATGTTAGTTTGTGGGTAGGAGAGAGGTCAATTTGTGTGGGATTCTGTTCGCTCCTTGCTGCCCACAGAGGTATGATTATCACTGTTCCTTTCCTCTTTTTTCTTTTTAACAGACTGTGTATTTTATTTACCTAAGTCTATATTAAATACTTAATGAAATGGCATTAGATCAGTGGTGGAACTAATTTTGTTTGAGAAGGAAGAGATTTTTTTGGCATAGACCCATAGTCACTGTTTTTCTGGCATTTGGCAGATTGTATGCCTTGCGACTTCTTCACTCTTTTGGAAAAACACAGACCCTATTATATTCTGTTTTTTTTTTTTTAATCAGAATATAACATTTACATACAATTCAAATAAATTTAATCCCTTCAGCCAAAAAACGCCTAATAGACTCTTTAACTGCCTCCTACTCTTATACCAGTTCTTATGGGGAGCTCAGGCTCTGGAAACAGTTGCCATCCATTAGTTGGGCCTTAGGTTTCACCCAGGATCAGGGTTTGCTTTTGGACTGGCCTTCCTTTTGTGTCTTCCCAGGGAAAAGCAGGTGCTTCCTGACTTAATCTTGCTAAATGTAACTGAGGACTGGCGAAGCTTTCAAAACAATTTGAAAGTTTAACAGCATACTTGACAATATTTTTGTTGTTGTTGAAGAAGTCCTGAACACCACATTTTTACTTATATCTCAATTATAAAATTACATGTCCCTATAAATAGGCATAAAATGTTTTAGAATCAAATGCTATGTAAGGAAATAATATGGAAATATATCAATTGCATGCTGTGTCGTTTTACTATTATTTGATTTGGTTGGGATGTGTTATTTATTTTCGTGTTGGTATCATGAAATACAAGGAAAAGAAGTCTAATTCGGGCTTCCTTCATGAAATTCTAGGTCAATGGGCTGTGGACTACCATTGTTCTGAGAAATAGCATGCCTGGATTTTCTCCAATGCAATGCTTGGAGTTTCCAGATCAAGTTTTGAAAAGGACATATAAAAGTTTGAAAATTTGCTAGATTTGTTCTAGATTTTTCTTCCATATTAATGCTGTTTGGATAACTATAGACCTTTGCATTTCATAATCCAGCTGCATAAGTTTCATTAGTGCACAAGGGACTTTAGTTTGTTAGCTTTCAGCTGGAAGTGGCGTCTTTTTTTAAAACACATTTTAGTGATAGTATTTTCTCTGTATTTATGGTCATTCTTGGTATTGCCTGAAAGTAATTTAGCTTTGTTCCTGTTTTATAGCAATTAATATAAAATAGGTCATAAAAATCTTCCCCAGTAATGTTGGAGTTATTAGATTTCTATTCCTTTCTTTTTTCCTATATTCTCCTACAAAAGCCACAATACCAGCTCCTCTTTTTCCCGAATTCCAGTGTTCAAGATAACTAGGGGATAATTATTTAGCAGCTTCCCACATTACTTGCAAGTTAACTCAAGATGTTTATATGTTAGGCTTGATGGGCTAAAAGGATCTCAGAGGGGCAGAATGTGTATCAGGCAGTTTGGACACAGGGCAACACATGTACATTAGAAGTCTGTTGCCATAGCAACATATTTGTGAATGCTATATCATAAGACATGAAATAATAGAGAATTAACTTTATAACTGATTTGTTCAGGTTGTTCTGGTGATTTCTAAGGACAGTAGCAGCATCAAACTCGGTTACAAAATTATCATTGTGCTGTGGCTATATGAAAAGACTGTTAACATTTCATCGGTCACTTGTGATGGTGTTTTCAAATTAGATTTATATTTGACAGTGATGGAATGCCACAATGTTCTGGCTCCACAATAGAATAAGGGCTCCAAAATTATTTCTCCCCTGCAGTCATATAATCTTGCCTTATGCACATGAATTTTCTTCCTTATTTCTTTACTATGGACCATGGAACAATTTGCATTATTACTGCTCATAAATTCTGCCCTGATGAGATCAGTTTTATAGATATAGGATCAATAATACTTGAGCATATTTGCAGCTGTGTTCTGCCAAATATTGCTCATTAATAGCTTTAAAGGAATCGGTGCATTTTGCTAGAAGCAAAGATAATGAGACATTGATTATCCCTGCACAGCACAATTTATGCCCTATTTTATTTTTAATGCAACGTTAAATTAATTTGTAAAAGATCAGAAGCATTGCTGTATTTCCAAGCTGTGATTAAACAGTTATTGAACTTTTCTCAGAGGGCATTAAT